>JBBJLR010023173.1:0-13033 GCA_037577145.1 Brachypetersius gabonensis
TATTTTTATTAAAAAAATGTCCAAAGTTGTGTCCAAAGTTGTCTTCAGAGCAATAGGAGATGTTTTCAATATTAATCTACAATGTATTCTTAAATGAGAAGGTGTGTCTATATATATATATACACACACACACACACATACATCGCACTTGGTTACGTTGGTTATGTTCCAAGAGCTTATAGTGAAAAACTGATGTTTTGAATAAGAATGCCTTTTTTTAATAGTATAAACCCTAAATATGCCCCCAAATATGCTCCCAAAACACTTTAATTTCATTTCAAGCTCAGCTTAATACATTCTCCCTAAAGAAAATGTGAAGGTAAACCCATATCTGTACTGTACAGTTTACACTGAACTCATGCAGTGCTAGAATGTAAAATACCAATGTTTGTCTGTATATTCTGGAAGCTGTAATAGCAGCAAAGCATGGACTGACTCTATAGTTATATTATAGTTATATATTATAGTTCCTGTGGTTGTAATAGTCAAGTATCCGAATACTGTTGTGCATATAATGTAGCAACAGGTCAATCAAAAAACAATGATGACACATTTTTAAAAAATGTAGTTGAAAGAAGTTTGTCATGTCTAGACCTTTTAAGTCCTCAGTCTGAAGCTGTGAGGACCACGCAAACACAAGTAACCTTTGATTGCCATTTCACCAGAGGGCGGCTTCTGCTGTCAGCCTCGATCTTGTTTTCTACAGACTTAAAAGGAAAAAGGTGTAGTTACAATGCACTTTGGGTTGCCTCGATTTTTTTCACAAAGGGGGCTGCAAAGAAGCAAGGAATGGAAGGAGCAGTTCGTCTTGGCACAAAAGCTTTCTACTTAACCCCTGTTCTGCTGTAAATTGGATGGACCTTTTTCAGGATGAATTGAACTCTCTACTCCAGATGAGGGCAGTCTGACAGTTATTTCAATAGTTTAATAAACCCTGGTTGTGAGTCACTTACCGTACACCGCCGGTTTGATAGGACGGTCTTTACAGAAAGTTTTTATTAGGAAAATGTGGAATATCGAATGTCAGTAATATTTACACAAGCAGAAACTAAAGTGCTTTGTGGTTATTGGATGATACAAGCTGCATTTTCAACAGTGAGCCATGAGTATAGCAGCTTTTACATTTACTGCATTTATCAGACGCTTTTATCCAAAGCGACTTCCATTTCCTACCTACAGGGGGCAGTCTCCCTGGAGCAACTTGGCGTTGGGGGTCTTGCTCAGGGTGGTGGTGCTAAAGGTAGGATTTGAACTTATGACCTCTTGGTCCAGAGGCAGGTATCCTACCACTAGGCCACCACCCCCCCAGCTTTTAATGTCTGTCTAAATATATACAGACATTATATACACTATATGGACAAATGCATTAGGACTAACTCTTAATTATTGAAATCAGGTGGTCCCTTAATATTACTGAGATTTTGGACGACGCCACGATTCAGTGCCACAAACATAAATCTGTGCTACTTTGTGACACTGACAGCTTTTTAAGCTTTTTTTTAAGCTTTTTCTGTAGGGTAGCACGAATTGATAGACTCTGCTGTCGATATGCGCTACTGTAGCATTTCTTGACAAGGCAGCATGAATCGTCAGAACACCCTGCCCCAGTGTTATCAGTGTTCGTATCTGACTGTATAGGCTGGCCAGTCTGTAATGTTGATTATTCATTCACTCACATACCAAAACATTTACATTTTTAAATACTTTTAGAGCAAAAATGTGTGATAAATTAAGATGAAATTAATCAAAGAACTTGTAAGTAAAACTGCTCAGTGCATCAGAAAACATCTGAAATGTTTTAGTGCCATGTGTGTGTGTCTGACTCTGGACTCAGTTTAACTGCAGACGAACTGTCCTAATGATCCTTTTGCAGACGTAATCTAAACATATGCTCCAGTAAAACATGCGACCAGAAAACAAAAATAAATCTGGGATCTGGTTCTGGCTTCTGAATTAGCTTAACAGACCCACAGCCTCTTTTCAAGGAAGCGGTTTGCTACCATCTGCACAACACAAAGGTAAGATTCAGGGAAATTTATTGACCGCGGCAGTCAGGTGTATTCATAGAGGGGGAAGAGTGCCTCTCTAGTAAGCAACAAATAATAATCATTTTATTTCATGAATTTATACAGCGCCTTTCTCAGATTCTTTACATATAGCAACAAAACATGCATACAAATAATGAACTCTAAATTCATATTCTAATTTTATTTGTACATACACAGCCACACATAGTATGACATACAGTGAAATGCTGTAAGGATTCAAATGTAACTGTAGAATAGAAATAAAATATAAGCTTAAATGTGATGAAATATATGTGAATAAAATGTGTATAAAAATGTAAAAATCGCCCTCAGAGGCAGATGGAGGTGTCTGAGATGCCTGAGGTAGAAGAGACATGTTTAGGAGGAGGTTGTGCTCCAGGATCCTCATCCTCCAGGTAGGCCTTCTCAACTTCATTATGTAGGACGATAAATCTTCTGACTCCTCTATGTTGTGCTTGTTCACCACTTCTGGTGAGTACTGACCAATGAATACCAGGAATGAAGATGATCTGCCCACAATGAAGAGCTAACCTCATTTTTTTCCACTTCCAACACATCGACTGCAAGAACTGACTGTTGATCTGCTGCCTGATTTATCCCACCCCTTGACAGGTGCCACTGTAATGAGATAATCAGTGATATTCACATCTCCAGCTTGTGGTTTTAATGTCATAGCTGATCAGTATATAGCAGTGGTTCCCAACCTAGGGTCCGGGCCCCCCTCAGGGGGGCGCTAGAGATCACATGGGGGTGCACAGAATTTTGTCTGCATTGAGTTTACCAAAATTCTAACTGTACACATTAAATTCCTAAAGAGAAAAACGTTTTGCGTGTGTGTGTGTGTTTGTGTGTATAATAGTATAAGAGCAAAAACCTACAATCGCTATTTAATTTGCAAATAAAAGTTTGTATTAATCACTTTATTCTTTTTGTGCGTCTAAGCGGGTAGAAGTTGGGGGGCCTGGCTTGTCTTGGACACAGGAAAGGGGGGCTTTAAGAAAAAAAGGTTGGGAACCACTGGTCACTGTCTTCATTCCAACAGAAAAAGTAAATGCATTCACCAGCTGTTGTGATTATCATAATACATTGTAGTCACCTAAAGTTCTGTGGTTCTAGTTTTGTTCCCAGCTGCTACTGGGATTAGGCCAGAATTAGAATGCTTGTGAACAGGGTATGCCTGTAATTAACCTTCATCCTCCGGAGGGTGATGTATCCAAAAACCGCGCTTTCTTTGAGTTTCAAAGTTTGCTGTTCAAAGATGACTTGTCCTTTATGTTAACGCTTGTCATAGCACTCAATTTAACCACAGGCTAAGGGTTGCTAATGATAGGGTTGCGAATGATCTTTAGCTGGACTAGTGCTGCCATGGCGCAAACCCAGGCTAGTATGGAGGATCCCCCTGAGTTTCATTCAAGAGCTGCTCAGTGGACCTTGACGCACCAAGCCTAGCATCAGTCAAGGCAAACTGACGATGAACTGCACGTGTTCTCAGAAAAAAACAACTGAAGGAAAGGAAAAGATGTACATTCTGTCTGGCAGTTGGCAGCAGTGACTGTAGTCTGTATTTATAAATAAAGCCAAGATATAATAAAGCGAACTCTACTGATATGCCTGACTCACATGTGGCTCTTCTGAGTAAAATGGCCATTTTCTCAGCTCCTCTCCCTCAGGAGGATACCTCTGACAGGCAAGGCACAGCTGAACCCAAACAAGCCCAGTGGACCTAGTTTGCTGGCTTGCTTACCTCTGATTCTCTGCATGCACTGATTTTCTCGGATGAATAGCCACTCAGAACTCTTCCTCAGAGCGGCCACTGATTAAACGGCTTAATTAGCTAAAGTGATGATCACAAGGGACAGTGTGGGGAACTATGGCTGCCATTCAGCTTTCTGTGATATCGATTCGTTTTGATGCTCTGTAAAGCAACCTAGAGCTTCAAAAGGGTGCTATTTAAAAACAAATTCTTACTTTCTAATTATTATTATTATAAAAGAGGAGGTCTAACTTTTTTTTAACTCCATGCCCTTAAGGTTGACCCCCAAATTGCTCTTTTTAAGCTTGCAATGATGCCTACAGCAGAAGGAAAGGTATATTAAACAGATTACAGTGATTTGAACCCACAGATCCGAAGAAAAGCATCACTATACTGCAGGTGCTTCGCATTTTCTCAAAGTCTTCAGTACTTTGGAGGTACTTCTATTCATTCTGTTCGTCTGGAGCACTTTCACGATTCTTCAAACTGCAAACCCATTCAGGAAGCAGAAGTGTTTTTCTATAAGGGTTCCTACTCCTCTTTAGCAAAAGTGTATTATGAGCTGAGGGATGGGGGAGGAAGGGGGAAGAAAGAGAAGAATAAAAAAGAGCACTATGGTGGCCATGTATTGAACTCAATATGAGATTCCATTTACGCTACCTGTCTCGTTTCCGGACAAAAGTACACGCTCAGGCGCACACATGCACACCTGCTCCTGATGGTTAGAGGGGTTTTGCACATCTTAGAGAAAACAGACTACTTTGCCCTTCATTAAATGTGTGTGATACAGAAGTATTAAAGCCAAGACTAAATTGGCTTTTCTCAGGCTTTTTTCAAGAAGCAGCAAATATATGTGGCATCCATCACCCCCCCCCCACACACACACACACACACACTCCACGCTCCCTGTACACCAAACAAGGTTAAGTTAACAAGAGCATGTTTGCACTGATATTGCTGCGAGTGCTAATAGGCTATCATTATCACTATCACTGCAGGACACAGTATATGTTGCAAAAAATATCCAGGCATTTAGCTGAGGACATTTAAAGTGCACTCTGCATTCTTTTCTGTGCGCTTTTCTCCAATATCTCCTCTTCTTATTATTCCACTGCCACTCTAAGTACGATATTGTGTGCAGAACATATGGAATAAAGCAAAGTGGCACCTTGTAGTCATGCGTGAACACAGAACAGCACATCAAATCACAAATCATCTGTGTGAAATCCTTTCTCTGCATTTAACTCGCTCACCAAGTGAAGCAGTGGGCAGCCTTGCTCAAGGGTACCCCAGTTGTGCCACTGACAGTCCTGGGATTCGAATCCATAAACTTCTGATTGCTGGGGCAACTTGCTAGTCATCAGACCACAAGCTACCCCAAGGAAACAACTGCCCTGTGTGAGAAACTGCCCTGTCATGTGTACTAACTGCCATTGGCAATTTACAGTGGTCTCTTATTTTTTTTTCCAGAACTGTATCTCATTAATAATATTCCATTATTTATGTGAAGAATCACTACTTATGTCATTACTCATGTCACCTCTGTTACTGATTATGTGCAATAGTTTATGTGCAATACAGTAGTCCCCCGCTTGTTGTGTGGGGTTATGTTCCAAGAGCACCCATGTATAGTAAAAACCACGTTGTTGTGTTTTTTGTTTTTTAAATGCCTAAAATGCCTATTTGTATAGTGTAAACCCTAATTATGCCCCCAAACATGCTGTCAGAACAGTTTAATTTCATTTCAAACTCAGTTTAATGCATTACCCTTAAAGAAAATGTGATCCGATCTGGCAAAATGAGTCTGAAGTGGGCATTCTATTTACTGAGATACGGCTGATTATGTTGAAAAACATCAAAAATATCAATTTTTCTTTTTTGGTCTTATATGAAAGAAAAGGTCTTCAAAATTAATCTCTCAAAGTTTCATCATAGAAATAATTGCGAAAATGTACTTAAATGGCTATTTAATCTGAGGTGTAGCTCTCAAAAGAAACCAAGATGGAAGCGCGCTAGGACACAGTGGCCACCCCGGGTCCAACACTTTGGTGCTATTGAGTTACTTTTCAAGATTTCACACTGAAACTCTTCACACAAACGTGTATCTGAACAGCTGGTACACGTGTTTATGATCACCAGACCCTGCTCCAGATGAGAGATAAGCATGTAGCTTACCTTAGAGAGCTACGCCAGGCTAAAAGCTAATGCTAGCCGCCCGGAAATATCATCCATTTTCCTCGTTCGCTCCCTGGACAATAAACTGGACCACATCCGACTCCAGCAAACCACCCAGCGTGAATTCAGAGACTGTTGTGTTTGTGTTTTTACCGAGTCATGGCTCAACGACAGCGTTCCGGAGACAGTTACGGCTATTAGCAACATGCTATTGTTCCGAAGCGACCGTGATGCTACTTTTAGCCACAAAGCAGCAAGACTGAATCAAGTTGGCCAGTGAGTTCTTTGGCTCTAGTGATGTCTTCAGTATGATTTAATGTAGTTTTCTAAGTATCTAAATGCATGTAGTAAAATGTTGTTGTTGAATACTGGGTGCATCTCTTTGAATGCTATGGATTATTTAAGATATCAACAAAAAACTGACAAAAACTTTAAATGCGATTTTCTCGGTTTTTCAGTTGGAAAACTGGTGGTTGGTGTTGCGAGACCATAATTCAAACGACTGTAACAGCTTTGATACAGCTTTGACCAGATACAGCTTTGACCAAGATATCATTTTGAAGCTTATTTTCTCATCAATTTAAATTTTGATTGCGACTCATTTTGCCAGATCAAGTCACAAATGTAAATTCCCCACCGAGGTATGCAACTCGAAAGGTTTGGGACAAAAGTGTTGGGACACCACGACGAGGTGAACGGTTTTCGGGGAATAACCCCCTGATCTATTCGGGCAAAAGATACAAATGAGGGCTTGAACTGTGGTGTTTGAAGTGTCTGAGTGCTTTTCCCACCAAGATATGCAACTCGAAGATAGCGCCTTTTTCCGTTCCACCTTAAATATTTAAGGTGGAACTTATTAAGGCGGAACGAAACGGATTGTTGCTGGGACACAGCCATCGAAAATGAAATGAAAGACACAGTTCTTCAGCTTTCTTTCTCTGGGAGAAAGTGTAGGGATGTGTGCTGTTCTATGCAGTCAACAACACAACACTTCAACCGTGGAGTTTAAAGTGTCTGAGTGCTTTCCCTGCTGAGATAAGCAACTTACAAGGTTATGGGACAAAAGTATTGGGACACTGCAGTGAGGTGAATGAGTCCTCTTGTGTGAAAACATCCAGGAAAAACATATTTATTGCCACAAAGCAAAAAAGGCGAAGGATATTTGCAGTTTCCACGTTATTGTGTGGATTTAAACGTAAAAGTATTGAGTTTGATTCTCCCAAAAATTCTGTGTGTGACTGAATCCGCGACTCCTGATCCGCGTAAAACTGGGGGATAACTGTATAACTACTTGTTTCACTACTTATTTTGCTTATGTCACACATTTTGTGCAATAGTTTAAGTGCAATAGTTTGTGTAAAACCATTACTTATGTCATTTATGTCTCTACTTATAAGAAATAACTTATGTCACTAAGCATATTTGTCTATATTTTACATTTATCAGACGCTTTTATCCAAAGCGACTTTCATTCTCTAACTACAGGGGACAGTCTTCCTGGAGCAACTTGGGGTTAAGGGTCTTGCTCAGGAACCCAGTGGTGGTGCTGAAGGTAGGATTCGAACCCATGACCTCTTGGTCCGGAGGCAAGTATCCTACCCACTGAGCTACCTCCACCCGTTTTACATAGCTTTTGTCTTTGTGCTTCTGACTGTCTGTGCAGCTGTAGCATAAGCAATTGCCTCCATGATCAATAAGGTTTTCTGATTGGTTGCGAGAGGAAGATAAGCTGATGGAGGGACTGGGATGTTTTAGCCAGTGTTGTGCTGGTAAACTCTGGCTCTGGGTCTTTGGCACAAGCCATATATTACCATATTTAAGACAAGGTAAGGCCACACAAATAAACTCAAACATGTACATTTGCTTGTGGTACGTTTATTAAAAAAATGAATACAATACTAATAAAATTATAATTAAAAAATGTAGGAGTGTATTAATGTATTGACATTAACGCTGTGGTGGTGGGAACATTTTCTGTAAAAACTGACAAAAAAATCTCTGGTAAACCTACAGTGCAGTGTGTATCCCTGAGTGTGATGTATTAACAGCACATAAGGCAAGCACAGCTTGTTTTATAGAATAAGCCACAGATTACAGCAGTGAAAGCTTTTGCTTTATAGTGAAAGACTCCATTGATTTTCCAATCATTGTGGTTTCATTTAGATGCTTTTAGAGGCAAGCAGTACAAAAATGACTATAATAGTTGGAGGTGTAAAGAACCACCCTGACTGCACGCGCTGTGGTGGCTGTTTTTAGTTTAAAAAGCCCTTTACTTTATAAAGCCTTTCTCGCACAGAAAAATATAAAACATGGAGTTGCAGAATTTTGCAGTTCTTCCTACAACAATACGAGATTAGACTGGAGCTGAGACGAAGACAAGGCTGAGACTATTCATTTGCAATCTTGACATAAAGACAGCAGTGCCTATGGATGTAAGATATCTGAAACATAAACTCTTTCACCATGAGCAAATTCTCTCAGTTTATCTGGGTTGAGGACACAAGGGGTACTAGGAGTTACCCCAGTTATGAGCAAAATAGGTTTTGTTGTACCTCTCTTACGCAATTCAAAAAGAAATTTGCTGATGCTAGTGTTCTCGTACGCTTGGGCATCCTGCCCTGAATGTTTTATGAATGGTCCCAGATCTCAGAAATAATGGAAATTAAAAATATACAATAGCCCCACATCTAATCACAATCATACATGATTTGGACTAAAGTATTCGGACACCTGTTATTCAGTGTTTGAACTAGGCCTCTTATTTCCAGTGAAGGAGAATCTGAATGCTTCAGCGCACCAAGACATTTTGGACAATGCCATACTTCCAATTTTGTGAACCCAGTTTGGGGAAGAACCTTTTCTATTCCAGCATGACTGTGTCCCAGAGCACAAAGCCTCCATAAAGACCTGCTGGAGGAGTTCAGTGTGGAAGAACTTGACTGATCCACACAGAGCCCTGACCTCAACCCCATCCAGCACCTTTGGGATGAACTGGAACGGAAACTAGATGTTCTTGTTCAATATCAGTGCCTGACTTCATAAATGCTCTACAAAATGAATGGGCACCAATTTTCATGATGAACCCACATTCCTATGGGGAGCCCAGCACTCACAAAACTTCTAAATTATGTATTTTTATTTGAATCAGTTTTCACTTCAGAACATCCATCCACCTATTTTCTATCCCTTTGTCCTGCACTTGGGGTCAGGGGGGTTGGAGCCTACCCAGCTGCATTGGGCGAAGGCGAGGTACACCCTGGACAGAGACAGACAACCATTCACACTCACATTCACACCTAGGGGCAGTTTAGTGTGCTCAACTAACCTATCCTCAAAGCACACATGTTTTTGACTGTGGGAGGAAACCGGAGCTCCCAGAGGAAATCCACACAGTCAGGGAGAGAACATGCAAACTCCACACAGAAAGACCCTGTGTCCAACCCAGGAGTCCAGCCCAGGACCATCTTGCTGTGCGACAACAGCGCTAAACAGCGCCACCCCGACACCAGAGCAAAAAAAGTCCATTTCCAGAGGTGTGGAATAACAACTGGCAAAATCCTGACCATTGCACCAGTTTTGGCTTATGAGACACTTCAAGGTGATTTGGCTGGATGTGGTTTTGGCTGGACATCCCTTATGCAAGCCAAAGTAAAAGCAATTCAGCAAATGCTGGTTCTGTCTGTTAACATTATAACAGTTATACAAATGCACAATTACATGAGCAGCACTCGTGCTTTTCATGTGTTGTGAGCCTCTTGTTTATACTGTCACAAAATATTTCACTGAACATTCTCCCAGAGCTTCTTTCTAAAAGATCAAGTGATCTTTCAGTTTTACAGTAAAATGACATAAGGGTTGGTACTAGGCCATTTTATGTCTTTGATACAACTATGAACTGCCTACTTAAATTCATCTGTCCATTCATCCACCTGTCTGTCCATCCATCCATCCATCCATCACCCATCCATGTCTCCTTCCATCATCTGTCCATCCATGCATCAATCCATCCACACACTCCTTTATTCACTCAGCTCATGTCCACAGAACTATTTTCTTTCCACATTGTCTGTAAAAGCACACCAGAACCATTTGACTTCTTAGAGAATCAGTCCAGGCAAAATTATGACATCGAATGAATGCAAGCAGACAATTGCACTTACTCTCTTATGCCTCTCTTGCTCTCAGGCACCATGTAATGAAAAGGTAATTGTGGTAATTATAGTTATTAAACACATAAGACTTTATGACCTAAACAAAGTAATCACCGGCTCTTAAAGCACTTCAAGAACAACGTATTTTACGTTCTCATCCTTTTTCAGGTTACATTGAGCCTAGAACACTATTTTCACAGGTATTCATCAATCCGTCTAATGTTGTGTTGCGGGCTGAATCATTCTCTCTGCACTCTGGCTACTTAAACATACCTGCTGTCATGTACTGGTCAGGGTTTTTAATGATTAGTCTGTTATTTGTTATGGATTCATACCTGCTTGCTCAAATTGCCCAAATATAGTGAGTGGAAATAATAATTCAGACACGTTGGCTTTTTGTATAAAATGTATTCAAAAGCATAGACAAGCGTATGTTTACAAAAGGACATTTTCAGACATTACAACTCTATGGTAAGACGTAATTAGCTTTTTGGATAATTCAGCTAGGACCAATTTTTCTTGGCAAACCTTCTTCAATTTCCTAGATCATGAGGGTGCAGATTTCAAGTTAGCATCTGTATCTTCCTTTTTAGACAACCTTTAAGATCGTTGTCTTATTGAAATACCTATCCTGTCTTAAAATTCAGTATCTTGACAAACAGTACATCATTGAGTTCATGTTTCTTTTGATAAATCTAAGTCTTGCCCTGGTAACGTTTTGAGAGAAACAGCCATTTCGTGATTCTCTTACCTTTGTACTTTGAATGGTGTTTTTGGGATCATATGCAGAATCACTCTTTCTCCAAACATACAGTTAATTATGGTCAAAGAGCTCTTGTTTTATGATTTTGCCTGACCAGGGTTTAGAAACAATATGTAGTGGTCTAAATATTCATTTGCAAATATTATGTAGAGGTCGCAATAGGTAATTGTTCTTTGTTGGCTTCTCTCTTACCTTCCTTATCATGAATTTCAGAGAAACGTCACATGCTGCACCTGTTTGTAAATGATTAAGCGTGGTTCCACAGCTTTTCTGCTTGGACATTATTGTACCAATTGAATTGTTCCAAGTGCTCCTGCAGACTCCTTTAATATTGCAAAATGTCTCACTACTTGTTTGTCCTCACTGTTTTTCCTCCCTGAATGCTGACAGTGTTAGCTATGGGTCAGTGTAGGTGCAGCTTCTGTTAGAAATGGGTGTACCTGATTGTAGATGAGCTCACTAGTTCATTTGAGTGTCTCAATACTTATAAGTGTATGTCCAAGTGGTGGAGGTAGCTCAGTGGGTAGGATACTTGCCTCTGGACCATGAGGTCATGGGTTTGAATACTACCTGAAACCACCACTGGGTTCCTGAGCAAGACCCTTAACTCCAAGTTGCTCCAGGGAGACTGTCCCTGTAGGTAGGGAATGGAAGTCACTTTGGATAAAAGCATCTGATAAATACCATAAATGTATATGTATCAATATAATTACAATTTTGTATTAAGCCCATATCATTCACATAATGCAGACAGCTACAATATACATAATCTCACTCTCTGCCATATTAATACACAACATACAGATGTAACTGCATCCTCAACATCTGGCTGAACTCTCACCTGTGTCCCGAGATGACCAAGAATATGCCTCTCCATTGACTTCATCAGATGTGATGTCAGCAGTAGTCTGTAGGCATTCGATTCCTGAAGTTCTTAGTCTTTGGCTCTGGAACAATACAGGAGAGGAGACCAGCTGCAATCTCAGACTGAGGTTGTAGATAAACTGCTGAACACCACACAGATGATCTACACAGGCCTTCGGTACCTTAGTGCCAAAATCATCTGGGCCTGCTGCTTATTCTGCATGAATAAAATAGCTTCATACATATTAGCATATTAGAAGAACTGAGAAAGATATTTTTAAAAATATCTTAAGGATTTCAAGAACATCCTATAGGACCTGAGGGGAACTGCTCTACGCTTCCTTGTGTTTACAGCCTATAAGTTATAACAACATTAAACAACCGGTCCTTACAGTTTGAACAATGCTGTACAACATACATAATCTCGCTCTCTGCCATGTTAATACACAACATACAAATGTGAAGGAGGAAAAAAAAGAAACCTTCAATTATTGAGGGTTAAAATGTGAACAATTATAGGTAGATTGTAACCATGTGGCACTTAAAAATGTAATCTACTGAACAGATTAGCATGCTTCACTTCCTGTCCTGGACAGCCAGAGGAAGTCTAAAGCACTTTGGTGTTGTCCCCTCTCGTCGTTGACTGAGCAATGAGCCATCCAGCACCAGTCACTTTAACTCGGAGTCGGTGACATTTTTCATGTAAGTTCACCTTGAAACAGTTGATAAAACACTGTAGATAATCAGGCCTTTGAACAAATACAGCATACGACGATGTAGATGTTACATAGGATTGCTTGTCCCTTGCTTTTGACAAAAGATTAGCCTTAAAGGGCACACGTCTGGGGAAAAGCTAGCATTTTTGCAATAAAAGCAATTTATAAAGACTGTAAAGACTGCAAACCACACTATTTATCCTATAGTTGATGGTAATTATGCATGATATGTTTGGAATATACAAATATGAAAACTCATCAGCAAAAAATGACCCCGTCTTGAATTTCTCACCATTGCGATTTCACAACCATAGCAGCCTTCAAAGGTTTTATGGGTATTTTA
Source organism: Brachypetersius gabonensis (assembly GCA_037577145.1). Lineage (NCBI taxonomy): Eukaryota > Metazoa > Chordata > Actinopteri > Characiformes > Alestidae > Brachypetersius > Brachypetersius gabonensis. The sequence continues at coordinate 12,814 of JBBJLR010023173.1, forward strand.
GCAAGAGCTTATAAAGTAGTTCTATGTATTTTAGCCTGGAACTACCAATTCAAAACAGAGGTCAGTCTTAATAGCACAGATGATGTCACAGTCCTATCCTGTGTGAGTCTGTAGGAAGTAGCACGCCAGATCAGACCTCCTTTACTATAAACATAAAAAAAGAAATGCAATATGTATTACAACGTTGCTTCAACTTTTTACTACTGCAGCACATATATAT
>JBBJLR010023184.1:0-13033 GCA_037577145.1 Brachypetersius gabonensis
GTGGAGCAATATCAGAAAGGAGTTTCTCAGAGAAAAATTGCAAAGAGTTTGAAGTTACCATCATCTACAGTCCATAATATCATCCAAAGGTTCAGAGAATCTGGAACAATCTGTGTGCGTAAGGGTCAAAGTATGCTCCTCAGCAGGAGCCACAATAAGTATGACATGCAGAAGCTCTGCCTTGTGCAGAGCCAACTCGGGGCAATTCCGGGCTACAGGCACTTTAGCCTCACTGGTTAACACAAAGGGAAACATGAGAGACAGAAATAGCCAAGTCAGAGCACCCTGGCATAGGTCAATAAGGAGAGCTTCTTACTGCAGAGGATGTCGGAGTTCTGCGTCGGTCCCCTGAGACAATAGGAAAGTGCAACATTACATAAAATATCATAAGCATAAGAATGCTTATGCTCCTCAATGCACATTGTCTCACTTTTGCATCACCATATTTTGATGCCTTTGGACACCCCCTATACAACCATTCTTTTCAGAATAATAAACAGAAAACAAATGAACCACTAAATCAATTGTAGTTGATTAAAAATGGCACACATTTAGCCTATTAATGATAAATACAATTTTAGGTAAAGACATGACCTGTCATGCCAGTAAAAGCAAGTACATAGATTTTTCAATTGTTCATACAAAAGCAGCTTTCAACCACTATTCTTTGTTTATCTGTCATTCTTTCAAGCTATGGAGCACATAGGACCTTCACATTGCCAGTCTAGTTTGAGACTCAGTAAGAGCTCCGGGGTGTAGTAATAGGCTTTTGACCTCACTTGTTGTTTTCTGCTTTGTCCATCCTCAGATCCACCAGATGATGCTACACCTGAGCAACTGCAGCATCGTCTGGTGCTTGAGGACACAGATGAGGAAACAAGCTCCACCCTGCTGCATGAAGTCGTGGGTAAAGATAATGAAGAGGCAGCTGAATCAGAACCAGCAGTAAACAGAAGTGCAGAAAAGACAGATAATGGAGAGAATAAGGAGAAAGGGAAAGACTGATACAGTAGATGAACGTAATGTAAAAAGTACAGTGTAATGTAATGTGAAAACTTCAGTGAATTACATGAATTGTAAGAGAAGTCATTTTTAATAAGATCATAGGTATCTAAGAGAGAAAGACAAATAAAGTAGGGTCACCCTGAAGGTCAGCATATGAGCAAGTGAAGAAAGAAAAGCTCTCAACACCTAGCAGCTATAATGATAGAAGGAGGCTTAGGGGTCTCGTGATGGCCGGATACCTAAAGGACATCTTCCTGTAATGAGAATTCTGCTGAAGCTAAAACACTGGAAACATTATTCACTCTCTCAAACCAGTTCATTATTGTGTCAAGTGCCTTGATCATAAAGAGAACTCCTGTCCCGTGTCCATACACACCGTTTGTTGTAAAAGAAACCATGAAATTAGAAAGCAAAGTGTTTCATAAGGATTTGCCCTTATGAAACACTTTGCCCTAAGGTCTTGTTTTTAAATACTATTCAGAAGGTCTTAGTGCCACAAGAAGATGCAATTTTGACCACAGGACTTCTGTAATTGTTTTTATTTATACTTCATCGATCCCAGAGGAAATTGCTTGAGTCATCTGCATTTAACCCATTCACCTAAGTACGGCACAGGACAGTCGACAATTGTACTTGGGGTGTAGTGTGTTGGGACGGTGCCTTACTTATAGGTATCTTAGTGGTGCAGCCCTGTAATTCAACATTATGCACTTCCTATTACAGGTCAACTCCCAAATCACCAGACCAACAGCTGTCCCATTCAACCCACCTGTAAGAAATTGTGGTAAATTATGGGGAAATTATAAAATGGGAGTTTAATTAAAATGGAAAAGCAAGTCAATTTTGAAAACATTTTGCCCTTATTGTTCTGTTATTTTAAGTTTCAGTGTCTTGAATTGTACAGCTGAGGGAAGTCACATGAGAGTTGAATTGGTAGCAGTTTTCTCCACATGCCAATTTGGGTTGAAGTAATTTGAACGACTTTTTCTATCGAAGGTAAAATTAGTCCTTCCTGGTGAGTCAAATAGCTACCAGTAAAAATGACTGGCATGGCAATTTATACAGGACCAGGACGAAGAAATGGTGGTGAAAAAAATGACCCACCACTTCATCCTAACCTCTTCCTAAAAGTGTTAGAAACATTTAAACACTTTTAGGAACATGTCCAGGAAATTTGTCTAAAAGGTTTGTTGGAGCAATATTTATTATAAAAGAAACACTTTTGGAATGAGTTTTGTACATGACGTGAGTGTGAAGAAGAATTTTTAAGTCTCAACACAATATAAAGGTTCTATACTGTTCAAATATATTTTTTTCCTAAAACTGTGTATCCAAGCTAAGAATCGTTAGAATTTTTTATTTTGAAGAGGGTCAGGCAAGATCATTCTGGTCTTTACTCTTCAGGATTTTAGGGCAACTTTTAAGAACCTCCAGGAGAAGGAGTGTTTTACAGAGTCTCTTAAGAAGTTCAAACACCTGGAAGAAAGATCCCTTTTACCTTTTAGTATTTTTAAATGTAAAACACAGCTCAAGAAGAACCACGTCGTGTTCTGAAAACATTTCCCAAACCCAATGTAATTTGAACTCCAGGCTTGCAAACAGTATCAACTTTTTGTGCATTTTCTCCATTAAGTATTGAAGAGCATTGTTTAGAGCACTGCAAGGTTTAGTGTTCAGCCGTAACCTACTAAAACTAACACACCACTGAGCTGTTCTTGGGTTGAATCAGAGGTAAAATGCTTCTCATTGTGTTGCCATGGTTCTTCTGTAATGCAGTTTGACTCCTACACTATAGGCTTCATGTAGCACAGAGCTTATAAAATGATCATTTTTGAATATCACTTACTATTAGATTACAATAAATATTTTAGAACTTATTCTTGGGGGAGTTTAATCAATAATGCGTTTAGGGGCAATCAGATTTATGGATATATATGTATATTGTATTGTGATTCTAAATTAAAAAACATATCAAAATTCATTTTAATCATTTCTTTGCTTGCAAATTGTGCGACTGAGTCAGTTTTGTGTCTCTCTGTTCGTGGGCCTTTCTGGATCTGTGGCTGCCCTTGGGATTATAAAGCAGGGCTGCGCACTTGTTAGGCCTGCTCCAAATAGAACTGCCCTCATTCATCTCGCGCCAAACTGCTGTCAGTTCTTAGCCTCCCGAGGATTCTGAAGAGGGTTTGTGTAGATCTAAGGCAGGATGTTGGAACATCTTCGGTCTACTTTATTAGAAACCCTCAACCCCTTTCTGTTGTGGTTAAACCTTGCTGGTGATCAGTTAGGCAGCTATGAAATTATATGTCAGCCATCCTACTATCCTAGCAAAGCATAAGGATGGACTGAGATTGACCATGGATTTCAGTCTGGCTTACTGTAATTAACTACACATCATGCATACCCCTATTTTGTTCACACTCTTACATTTAAATAAAGTAAGGTTAAGTGAGGTAACTAAGATAGCTTGTCACCAATGATTAAATTAACTTTAACACAGCTACCTTTTTGGCACTGCATCCATCTAAAGTGTTTTAATATTGTTTTATTTTTCAACCCCTTCCCCACTAGTACAGTTGTGCCCTTATACGGCATACACTCAGGAGACTTATTAATTTATATGCAGCTATACATGGTCAAGGATATGTTTTAGCATATTTGATGCTAAATGTTGATTTGACTACAAGGAGCAAAGCCACATCTACCGTATAACCAACCATGCCTTTAGGATTTTTATAGGCTGTCATTTCACTCTAACCATTACTGGTTACAGCAACTCAACTTGGCTAGGAACTGGGTTGTATCAGAGGAGAATATTCACGAAATTTTCAGTTATTTTGTACTCAATAGAATTTATTTTGTTACAGTTGTGGCTGGAAACAATAAGGTATAATTATCAGATCAGAATGTTTTTCCCTCTGTGGTCAATGGGCAGTAGTCATACATGATTTAGAGTGTTTCATGACGAGCAGAAGCCCGTCCTGTTATTAGAGCTGAACCTGGAAATGTTCTTAAAACCCACCCCACCTTCGCATCACCACTAGGTTTATAAAGGTAAGCAGCTTCACCCAGTGGTTAGGCCTGGATTGAGGTCCTGTGTCATATTAACCACCAACATAATTTGGAAGAGGAATCCACATTCGGTTTTACAGTGGGTGGGACAAGTTTTGTGAGGGAGAACATTGCTCCAGGAGGTTCTAGATATGCCACTGGCTGTATACAATCAGCAGAATACCATTGATGTTTTTCAGATAGTGAACAGCAGTAGCTCGATGCCAAGATGCACAGAGAAGAAATATACTGACACAAGTTTCTGTAGAAGTGCTGTATACAATATCGAATATATCTCTTTCTCTGCATTTATCCCATTCACCAAGTGAAGCAGTGGGCTGCCACCAATGAGGGGAGGCTGCGGAGCAGTGTGTGGGAACAGTACCTTGCTCAAGGGTACCTCAGTAATGACACTAGCAGTTTCGGGAATTCAACCCACAACCTTCTGATTGCAGGGGCAATGCCCTAATCAATAGGCCACCAGCTGGCCTAATGTCTGTCTGTCCGTCCGTCCATCCGTCCATCATCCATCCATCCATCCAGGACCTCTCTCTTTATACATAGCACCTGTAAGAAGGACCTTTAAGGCAAGAACTCTGCTTCTCTATCGGCTCATTTAAAAGCTACAACAAAAGTCTCAGCCACTAGATGGCAGCCTTGCTGCAGCTTGCGGTATCACCTGCTGACTTGCGTAAAGTCAGAAAGAGGAAGTCTGATTATATAAAAAAGCATATCATAACCACATCATTAATCTATTCTTTCTTACCTTTTAACAACAAATGCTCTCACTAGAATGGTATATCCAGCAACCTCAGACCCCCTTAGTTAGAGTACATATATCATATTTAACTGAGGTTTCTTTTAAGCTGCACGTACACTGTAAAACCTGTGACGCTTAAGATAGTTTATGTGTGTTAGGTGGGTCCATTGCCACACAGAGCGTCTCAGACTCAGCTAAAAGCCCCCGGAAATGTTCATTAATCTCCTTTAAAAAAATGAATGTACAGTATAGGATTCAATTAGCTTGTTTACATTTACTGCACCTAAATCATTCCAATATTTGATGCATATTGCATAGTGTGGCGCGTTAACACGTTATTATCGCGTTAACGCGTTATTTTATCGCACGTTAACGCAGGTTTTTACAAAATCCTTTTCCTTTGAAATTTCATTGTTTTTTGTGATTGTGATTGCGCGGAGCACGCAGCTGCGCCTCGGTTGCTTTTGGGGGGTCAGGCGTCCCATTAATTTTGTCCATATTAGATATGCAAAAGTCTTGGGACATTACACCAACAGGAACTTTAATGACACTGCATTCAGATACAAGACTTCCATATGGAGTTAGTCCCTTTGTTGCTGCTATAGCCTAATGGTTCTGCTCAACATGCTCTGGACTCTGAGGTTACCTAGTTTTTATATAACGAACTAGATAAAACGTGAATGTCCTGGCAGGAGCAAATAGCTTTGTTTTTATAATTTATTTGATTACGTGTTAAGTTGAGATACAGATGTGTAACTGTGTGAAAGGGAACTCTGCTGTTAAAAAGCTTATTAAAGTGTTTGCAAAAGAAATGTTATTGCACTTTTATTCATACCGCAGCACTTTAAAAATAAAAGTCCACCATAGGCTACTTTGAATTAATTATTTACTTTTACGTATAAAAAATGCGATTAATCAAAGAAAACCATGCAAGATTAAACTTTTAATGGTTGACCATCATTACTTTTAAGACAGAAAGACATCTTTCATATATAGATAGGTAGGTATAGATAAATAGATTAGATAGATAGACACACATTACAGGTCAGAGGTTTGAAAACTAGAAAACAAAAAAAAAAATAGTGAAAACAATTCCGATTGGTTGTCTTTCTATCTGTCTGTCTATTATTTAGCCACAAAAGCTCAAACTATTGGTTTGAAATAAAACATATCAAGTCTGCCTTTAGTGCAGTGACACTCACTTTGCTGAATCATGATTATGTACCGTTTGACAAAGTTTCATGGTTTAACAGAATAATGATTGCAATCATTCTTCAAAATCTTATCCACTCCAAAGAGAAGCAAAACTTTAAAAGGTCATGGGACAGTTTGGACTCAAGTCTCCAAAAGCTATGGGATATTACGCCATGAATCCATGCTGCTGTGATAAAGTAACATACAGTGTATTTAATATTGTTGAAATATTTGTAATATTTGAAATCAAGATGACAGCTCTCTTTAAAAAAGGTTGAGGGTACTTTCTACTTGTATCCAGGCCACTATTGAGTAGTTATATAGTTCATTTAAAGTGCATTTCTCCATTTGTAATGGACACAATGTTCCCCACTGTGGTGTCTGGATGTGCACAGTTCTGGTGCATTAGGTTTGTCTTGGGGCACTCTCAGTACAGCTGCTCTGTAATAACTTAGAGTGGAAAATGCAAAGATAATGACCAGTGCTGACTCCTTTTGTATGTTTCAATTGAGGGAAGCCTGTGGTAAGATTGGACAGATAATGGGTCAGGAAGGCACAGAGTGGCTCAGGGGCTGGAGTAAAAAGCCCAAGCATGATGCCATCAGTGCCTGAGGTCAGAGAGGCATGAGTGCTCTCAGGTGGGCCACTGTTTGGACAGAAGACCAATATCTGCATCTGTGGAGATAAGGCTAGTAGAAAAGGAGGCTGCAGCTGGCCTTGGGCATGCATCAGCAGACACATAAAGGCTAATTTGGCTAACTTCGCTAATTCAGCTAAACCAGCTTAGGTATAAATATTGCCTCATCTCATACTGGGTTGATGGAGAAGAGAGAGAGTGTGATGGAAGGAGAGGACAGAAGAGAGAATGCAGTGGCCGCCATGGAGGCCTGCTACCAGGGCTTTGATCCCGTGGCGTACCTGAAGTACAACTACACTCCACCAAGAGCGGACTTCGACCGGAGTGACAGCATCGTGCCGTGGAAGCTCAATTGCCTTCACAAAGCTTTCTCAGAGGGTGAGCAAATTTTTGGACACCTTGCTCTTTTCTTTGTACCTGTCAGACTCAGAAACAACAATAAATATATCAATAAGCACTGGCCAGTACCAGTACCGGTGAGGCTGCATAAATGACAATGGACATAAAACTGCAAATTTAAACATGGGTCGTAACATTTTTTGGGGGGGACAAAAGCCATTATTACAAAACTTGTTGGAATAAGCTTTTCTGTCAGTAGTAGTTTACTAACTACACAGTAAACACTTAAGATCTTGTTATGCCAATTCCTAAGGATAAATGAACTAAACTCAGTTAAACTTAAGAACTAATAAGAATAAGTTATGTTCCATGTGTGTTCCAACCAACCATGGTGTGTTCCATGTTCTAAATTAAAATTATTGCCCCCACTATTTAAAACTCAAATAGATAGCAGCAAAATTGTACTTTGATAAGAAATGAACAAACAAACAAACAGATAAGTAATATCTGCATGGGGTTATTTATTTGAAAGAATAACATAAAAATACTTAATATTAGCTTGTGCGTGCGGTAATCAATAAGCCATAAAATACTTACTTTATGTGACAAAATGTATTTAATGCTATTTAACTTCTAATCAGAATGCATTCTGAAATATTAGTAGCCTGTCAATGAACTCTAGAAGAACTAATGCTTTCTAGAACTCACAGAAACCAAATGTTTCCAATTATACACAGATACGGTGAGAATTTAGTTAATTGGTTCATGTTTGTACATTTACACAATACAGTCTTAAAGTGATCATGGGACATAATAGACTTATTAAACACTTTCACATAAGAGATCTCCAGTTCTATACTAATATAGAACTGACCTTAATAACCTCCCAATGTGCATTACTCAAAATAAAATAGTACCGCAAAGTCTTACTTTTATTTATTTTTGGCCTCAATTCAGATGGGATAAAAGGAGAGGTTCTGGTGGATGTGGGTTCCGGTCCGACTCTGTACCAGGTGATGAGCGGCTGTGAGCACTTCAGTCGGGTCATTCTGTCCGACTTCCTGGAGGTGAACCGAAAAGAGCTGTGCAGCTGGCTGCAGGACGGCAAGAGCAGCCTTGACTGGACGCCTTACCTGAAGTGTGTGTGTGAGCTAGAGGGGCGCAGGTGGGATGCTTGGTCTACTTCCTTTAATGTCCTTGGGTAGTCACCTGTACTATAGTTCCTTCATGAATGATATTCATAGGCTCTCATTTCTGGTCCCTGTACGCGCCCAGATTAAGAAGGAATGTTTATTTGTTTATTAAGATACACTGTGACGTGCAGATGATTCCAGATGATCAGGTGGTGATCAGTATACTGGTGGTGCTGAATGTTGAGTGGTTGGAACTCCTTCATCTGGTCACCTTGTATCTTAAGCCCCTTGCAGCCTCTCACAGTAAACCATATATTCCCATTACTTTAATTTAATCCACTCAATATGACAGAGAATATGAAAGATTTTGACAGACATAAATGAGGATTTTTGCACCAAGGAGGTGATTAAAAACAAAATGTAATAAAATGCAATTTATCCAAAAAGTAGTAAGTAGCAAATTATCATCACAACAGCAATTATTGTTGGGTTAATACTGTATATATTTCAACACATTTTGTTGAAATATATACAACATTATATTTCCCTATTCCATTGGTAAAAATGTACCATTCTAAGGGATAACGAGAGTTTGTTTTTTGGTACAGTGGTCCAGGACAAATACCCATTAAAGTATCTCATTCTATCTGTCTCAAGTCCTGCAGCCTGGACTGAAAAGGCAGAGAGGCTTCGCTCAGTTGTTACAGATGTGCTGCCCATCAACGTCCACCAGCCCAGTCCCCTGCCCACTGGATCGTTGCCCAGCTCAGGTGCCGACTGTCTAGTGTCATCCTTCTGTCTTGAGAGTGTGAGCCCGGACCTGTCTTCATTCACTCGTGCCCTGGGCCACCTGTCTGGCCTCCTGCGTGCCGGTGGGCACCTGCTGCTGATCGGAGCTTTGGGAGAGAGTTTTTATCTTGGGGCTCCGGGCTTGCGCATCCCTGTGGTGCCGCTAGATGAGGCCCAGGTGTGTTCCAGTCTGAGAGCCAATGGCTACCAGCTGCTGCAGCTCTGTGTCTACCACTTGCTACCCGACATGAGGGTGGGGGTGGACGACGTCACCGGCGTGTTCTTTGCTAAAGCCAGGAAACCGTAGTCATGGTGATTGAATCTGAGTGAGGGGAGGATGCTGGCTTTTTTCTTGTGGCATTTCATACAAGGGTTAATTGTGGCATACAAGGGTTACAAGGGTTCATACAAGGATTGGGTCTGATTTTGCAGCTGGCTTGTTATGCTTTTCAGTGCAACGTAAAGTCGGTGCAAAATCATTTTGATCATGTAGAATGCATCCGGGATGTAAACAGATATAAACTGAAAAAATATATTTTTTGGGTGTTTATGAATAGGTTGTGTAATTATATAGTGTGTTTAATATCAAAATCATTATCGCTAAGCTACATTATTATTATTGTGTTATATATGTTTGAATTGTAATAAAATGCCCACAAGCATTCATGCATGTTTCATTGTTCATACAGAAAAGTTAAGAGATTTGAAGCAGGGGTACTATCAATTGTCATAGGCTTACCTGATATGATACAAGCCGTTTTTTGCTTCTAGTCAGCAAACTACAAACAAACTCGTCTTAATACATGTTTGGCAAAGTAGATCCATGAATACTTTGCTGATGCATGTCTGAGATTAAATAATGCTGCAATATTTAAAAGAAACATCCTCCCAAGACTAGTCCACAACACATTCCTTTACTGCTTTGACTGAAATCCTTGAACACAAAATGTCCTCGGCCATCAAAGTTAAAGATTTTTAACTTTAACTTTGAAACTGGATGATATAGGGTGAAATATCTGGTCTGGTATCAAACATCTTTAAATAAACTGCAAGACAAGGAAGGTGACTTGTTTGGGGGCTTGATTGACAAAAAATTGTTGACTATGTAGATGGAGATCTACAAATTTTTGTCGAGTGGAGGGTTGCATCTGGTATTGCCCAGTTAGTGCCCTCCATTGCACCCAGTCCTTTGCACCCACCCAGCTGTGTTAGTGGCAGTTGATTTGTTGGTGCTTCACGTGGATTGAGACCGTGGTAGGGCCAGCTGCCTCAGGCCAAAACCACAGACAAAAAGTCAATAAGTCTTCATATTGATAACAGAGATTTCATGAAGTCTTAAAAGAATTACTAGGCAAACCCCAGCAGGACAACAATAACAATCAACAATTTATTTTCAGTCATATATAGCAATTATATAAGATGCCCTATGGTAATCCATGTGTAACAGTGATCATCGTTGTTTTTGCCATGGGCGTCATCCCCATTCAATCTCACATTTCATAATTATTCTTTTGGACCCCTCTACATTTAACATAAAATATTAGTTCACCCAGTGCTGTTTTGGCGAAATAATCCATTCCACTTTATTGATAGGAGAATATAAATACCACTGGAAATCGGAAAATGTACAATTCACCAACAAAGTCAAGCACACAAAGTAGCCGTCACAACATACACATGCTAACAAAATCAGTGAAGTGTTGAAACTCAGCTGTCCACAGCTAGGGAGCAGCAGCAGAAGGAGGTAAGATCGTGCTTGCTCAAAAAAATTAAAACAAATGACTCTGTAAGATTTTGAATATTGTGGCCAATTCTGTTGTTAGGACCATTGCAAGCACTTTACATGAGGTGCCCACATTGCTGTTCTCCATCATTATGGATGGAGTCCAAGCCTCTGTTATGTAGATTTGGCTAGTGTGGCCACTGATGTTCTTATGTGATTGAACTTGCCTTTGTCCTCCTTACGAGGACAAAGCTTTGATGGGGTTGCAAATATGGCAGGTGGAGTTAAAGGAGTGCAAGTGGTTTTGAGAGTGTGTCAATCTTTAGCTCTCTATGTCCCCTGTGGCCCTCATTGTGTCAACCTTGTGTCTCAGGTGCTGGATTTAGTCCACAAACTTGGTACCCTATACCATCAGTCAAGCGAATACAAGACCGTTTTAAGGAGATTGCCCAGTCCGAAGAGGGGAGTTTCAGAACTCTTAAGCCCCTGTGCCCTACGCGATGGCTTATGAGAGTAGCAGCCATTCAGGCGGTGGTAGGACAATATGAGGAGATTTTGCAGTCTTGAGAAAATTGCTGCATCAGGCTCCTCTGACACATGCACAACAGCGAGAGGACTTTTGGAACGAATTCAGAAAGGGCAGGTTTTACTTTGTCTTTTCCTGTTCTTGAAGAGTTTGAGTGTCTGAACTGCTCCCTTCAGAGCAAGACTGATAGTGTTCCAGGGATGCTGGCTGCCGTTGATTGTGTCAGAAATTCAATTCAGGTGAAGAGATATGATGAAAAATTTCATTAGATTTACACAACTGTTTGTGCGAAGATATGCGAGTTAGACATTGAGCCTATCCAGATGCCCCACTATCCGCAGACCCCCAAAACACTACCATGCATTCAGACCAACATCCACTGAAGAGTACTTCAGAATTGAGTTCAAACTGTGATGTACAGTTGGCTGAGCGATTTGACCAGCACAACTTCCATACTTATGGTAAGCTAGAAAGGTTGCTTATCTCTGTGAAGGTGACGGATGTCAGTTGTTAACCCATAATTAAATCAGCATTCATTGAAGGTACAGCTGGCAATGTTTAAACTGCAGTATCAGTATCAGGATCAGGTGAACATGAGGGAGATTTGCAAGCCTTTTATTTCTACAAATGACAGAAGGTGGCACATTTTTGGAAGCTTTGTGTAATCTTAGCAGAAAGAACTTGTTTTGTCTGGACTTTGCCCACCCCAAAGATAAGGAATTGTACCTGTTCATTGTGTGAGGTTATTTTTTGTGTCACCATTACTTGACACAGTATGATTTTGTGTTATGAAGGCTGCAATGATGCCACGTCATACCTGTTCATTGTGTGAAATACGAATACAGAATTCTTATTTTTAAATATACAGTTGAGGATCACTATGACATGCTGTGTAAAGCGAAATAAAAAGAATACACAAAAAAAACGGAAAGTTTTTGGTGTTTTTGCATCCCTTATCAATTTATTTCACAGTTATTAGGCAATTATTATTACAGGTTGAATTATTTCTACACACTAATATAATTATCATTTATTGTTTGCTAAAAGAAGTAAGCGAGAACAGAAGAAGGTCTTTTTGTTGTCTCTTCTCAGAGCTGCCTTTCTTTTTTAGCACTGGACCTTAAACACAGAGCAGACTACAGCTGGAGTGTGGACACTTCTAACCACTTTGAGGATGTAAAGTTTATCTGATGCTGCATAGTGTATGTCAGTCATCATCTAGTCCTTCATCAGTGGTCAGTTTCTAGTCACAGGACACTGTAACATATGGGGGAAATGAGTGTAATAATAACCAACATGTGAAAATAATATGAAAATAGTTCAGTGAATAACAGTGGAGGTTTCTGGGAACTCCAGTTGCAGAACAGGTTTGGTAGCATTTTTAATGACCATGTGACATCTATTCATCTGTTTGCAAGAAGATTTGTTCTCTTTCAAAGGCCTCACCTTTCTTACTTTTTCAGGTTATGTGCTGAGTAATATTCATTTGCACTTTGTAACACTGCAAATACTGGACTTCAACCAGGAGTAAGGATTTTCTCACCCCCCGCTGTCCTTACTTGATTTGATGAGCTATAAGTTTCTCTCACTCAGTGTAGTTCTAGGCTGCTAACTGTGTCCTTTGCAATATACTTACAATGCAATATGATTGATTCTGGAAGATTTACATCTCTTTCACACTTTACTGTTGCTCAGTATTATACATATGGTGCAATATTATTAATTCCAGAAAGTTTACCACTTTACTATTACACGGCTGTATCTTGTCATGTCGCTACAGTACTTCACATGCTCCCTAGTGGTTCTGTACGGGCCCTGACCTGTGATTTTAGGTGGTGGCAATATATGTTTATATATATATACATAAAAATGTATA
>JBBJLR010023228.1:0-13030 GCA_037577145.1 Brachypetersius gabonensis
ATGCCTACTCGCACACAAATTTGATGTTGAACTAAAGAATGAGTAGATGTAGCAATAATAATAAAGAAAAAATTATTTATTGACGATGCTCTCTCAGATGCTGTACCAACTAATGATCTTTTATCAGTTTCAGGCTGGTTTTCTCCTGAGCATTCTGCTGTTCAAAAGTATTTCAGCAGTTGAATATTCTTTAATGTACTTTTAAATGGGTATGCTGTCAACTTTTCCATTTGAGCTTTGTGGAAGACGCCCTGCTGTTTGCTGCTATTAGCGTAGTGTTAGGCTTTTCTGTCTCTACCCTACAAAAAAATGGCAAGTTTTTATAGAATGTGCCTGATAATGGAAAATGGCAGATTTTAGTGCAGTAGCAGTCACACACATGCACATGTTTGTGTGTATGTCTGTGTGTCGGTGCAAAATGTTTAATTCATCCTAATTATAAAGCCAGATTTTTCAGGTTCCATGAGTGAATCTTCTTGGATACTGCCGAACTTTCTAAAAGATGTATGTAAGCATTTCTAATTCTAAGGGAAAAAAACTGCTGCAGTTAAAAATGTAAGCAGTCAGAAGGATCAGCAATTCGAAAGCCTAATAGTCTTAAAAAAAAAAGGATAATGGATTGCAAAGCATATCGGGTTTTAAGGCGAATCCTGAGAAGAAAGCTATGGTTTCTTTTCCTTTCATCGTTTTTAGTGGACCATCATTGCCACATTCGTCATCCTGCTTGCAGCAGCTGAAATGCAGCGTGCTTTTAAGAAATGGATGATTGAATTAGAAGAGTTTATCTGACTTGTGCTGTTTATTTCTTCTATCACAAGACATCAAGATTCAGGACTTCAGTCTAGTCATTTAGTCATTAAATGGAAATCTCTTTGAAATAAGAACTTGTACCAAGAAGCTCATGGGTTAGTAATGAGATTATTAAGAATTGGAATTGAAATAATTGTTTAACCCCATAATATTGCCTCCTTCAAACCCTGTGCCTTTATATAATAGGACTGTTTTCCCAAGTTGTAGCTTGATTGACAGCTCAGAGCCTTGGCCTCTGTGCCCCACACTGGGGATGTACTGTAGGGGCTTTTCTTTCCATGTGTTGCTGAGAATCTGGAAGCTGGGGTGTGTAGCAGGATTGTACCCAGAGCTTCTGAACCCACCCCCCACCTCCAGTGTCTGGAAGTCCTCAGCAAAATGGATACTGCAAAGACACTCTTGTGAGAGAGGCACTGAATGTGGAAGAGAACATGAGCCTATTTTTAGGGCCTAGAATGCCTTGCCTTATTTGGGAGAGTTTGCAAACATACCGTAAACTTGAAGGGAGCAGGAAACACACATTTCAGCAGTGAAATGATTTTACTTGGAAGGCTTTTTAGGATGCCTGCTTTAAAAAAAAAAAGAAAAAAAAAAAGGTACTAGTTTGGGACCATGCCATCTTTATTTCTCAAAAGAAACTGTCAGTGGATGGGATTTTAAAGTAATGATCCAGTGTTTTTCAACCTAATCTCTAATAACTACATTGTACTGTTACATTGTACCACAAGCAGTAAGTTCAAACATGGTCAGCTAAGTGCACTGTTCTCTCTGTTGGTTTCGGTTATAACTGTGGTTCGAGGTCTTATGTTCTACCATGTAAACAATAATTTAACCACGTTTCTCTGTGGTTGGTATTCGTGCCATACAATGTTGTAAACAGGAACTGGATTGCTAAATACTGAGGGATGCCTTTAAAGCCCCCTTTGTCATCGTTATTAGTAACCAGCTTCATAGAAATGTTAAACTTTACCTGCTTTTTGCTCTAACGTCTGATTTTGCTTGCACCTACCTGACTGACACCCCGTCATACGTGGCATTGATCGTGCCTAAACCGATTGGGTTTGTTTCCATGTCAAATTCTCTTTGCAGGTTTTCTGAGAAAGTACAAGGGGCTGCAGAGAGAGGAGCCCAGAACAGAGGTGAGAAAATCAATGAGAAGGAAAAAACTAATCTCTCTTGCCCAGATAAACAGCAATATAAGGGAGAGAGAGAGAGAGAGACAGTCACTAAAAAAGAAATTGAAGAGGGAAAGCATTTTGAGTCGATATCGATTATTGTTTTTATTTAGTAGTGGAAACTTCTGGGGGAGGAGGGGTCATGTGTTTTATTAGGTTACTAACATGTAAACAAAAAAATGTTTGATTCTTTCGATTAACAGGTGGTAGAAATGGCAGAAGAGGGCATTTAAGATCCTCACCAGGAGAATCCAGAGGTATGCTACTATGAATACAAACTAAAATGTCATCCTCAATTTATTTCACAGGCCTCGCAGCGCAGCTTGGGGAGTAAAAAAAAAGATGCTTAGTTTGTTAAAGTACTGTATATGTTAATAAATGACATTCACACATTTTTCTAACATTGTAAAGTTCGTTGCTCTTGACTAAATTAACTATTGTGTCCTGTTATGTTTAAGGTAATCCAGCTCGACAGCGCGATAAAAGAGGGAAGAATGTTCCTGTGGTTGGAAGCAAAGCAAAAGGAAAGGACCGTCTGACAGGCAGAGCCAGGAGGTGAGGCAGAAGCTGTAGCTCTGCTGAGGCAGAAGAAATTGTAAGATAAATTATTTGTTATGGGGCCACTTTCAGTACTATGGAATATATTCTTTAGTAATAACAGTATTACTTTTTGTTTTCTTTTTATGGAAATTTGGATTCGCCTAGTGTCAAACGAAATAACTATTTATTCCGAAGGAATTTCTTTTGTCATAAGCATGCCTAATGCAACAAGAGGAATAAAGACAATAAAGGCAATCGAGAGTTTAAAAAGAACAGCACAGTAGTAATAGTGCAAATGTCATAAAATAACTCTATGCATACATTTCTGACTTTAAACCTTGTTTTGAAATTTGTAGCTTAAAACAACTCATTTGGATAGCAGTGTAATTTATGACAAGACATGGTGTCAGGTCTCTGTAACTAGACCTTCTCATGGTGAAAATATATGTTGTGAGCTCTAGGTCAAACCAGAGACATTTTCAGAAAATAAAAATCTGATATTTTCTGCCTTTTTCTGTGTTTGGGAGGATAGAGCAAATAATATATTGTCTAGTACAGTGGTTCCCAACCTGGGGTCCGGGCACAATTTTGTCTGCACCGATGTTACCGATATTATACTCATAAAAACATTAAATTCGTACAATCCCAATGTCTGAGAAACGCAAAAGGGTGTGTGTGTGTATAAGAGTATAAAAACCTACAACCACTGTTTATTTTTTGAAAATAAAAGTGTGTAATTAATCACTTCATTATTTTTGTGCGTCTATGGGGGTAGGAGTTGGGGTTTGGGGGGGGCCTAGCTTGTCTTGGACACAGGCAAGGGGGGCTTCAAGGAAAAAAGATTGGGAACCACTGATCTAGTAGATACCTTTTGAACTTCCCACTTGTGTTTTAGTCCCAATGCAGCTTTAATGTGTAATTTTCTCTTTTTTTCAGATGGGATTCTAAAGCGGAAGAGGAACAATTACAGGTTAGTTTTGGTCCGAGAAATTGTAAATGACTTTCTTCAGTGCTCCCAATGAGTTTAATGGGTAGATTAATACATTTTGTTCCATGTTTCGATCACTTGATATACATTTTTGAGTTGTCCTGCAGTGTAACCTCTTTGGAATTAAAAGCACGTTTAAGCTTAAAGTGTTATGAATCAAATCTGCAGGCATGTCCTGATACCAGCTTAGAAGAGTTTTTGGAGGAGCTGGATGCTCTTTGTGATCCTGAGGTGGACGGGAGCACACCAGAAACAGAGACCCGGGATGGATTGCAAATGGATGCTTGTGCAGAGGTGAAGGCAGAGGCTCCACTTAATCCTACAGATTCAGCAAACCCAGAACCATCCAGTTCTAAAAGCACAGAGAAGAAAGTACGTTTTTCAGAAGACCTCGTTCACGGAGCTCGGGAGAAGAACTCTAACACTGGCACAACTGAGACCAAGGCTAGTTTATTAAAGAACACATTGCAGGCCAAAACAGCCTCGGAGCACAACCAGGACAGCATCAAAAGTACCCAGGAGCAAGAGGGCACAGGCTCGCTTCCCACAGACAACCAAACCAAATCGGCTCGCCAGGAAGATGTGCAGGAGACGAGTGTAAAAGAACCACCAGAAGACTTCTCCAAGGAAGAACCTGAGAGTGGACATAAAGACACATCCTGTTACGGCCTCAGTTCTCAAAATGGAAGTGATGCCTCTGATTGCACTGAACAAGATCATCTTTACCCTGTGGAGCACATGAAGAGCAGCACCTCCAGAAGCACTGGTAGGAGAGCTTGTGAAAGTTTACATCCATGACTGGAGGGTAAAATAGATTGTACTATATGTGGTTTGGCTAGTCTGCGAGTCTGAGGGCAGTTTTATTTATTTTTAAACAGATTTTTTTTTGTTTTCCAGATCTTGTCTGAACTTTGACAGTTCTTCCATTTAAAAATTCCATTTGTAATTATAATTTGGTCAAGAAAAATTACAAATAGTAAGACACCTTTATTATAATCTGCTTCTTTAGAGTCAGTTACAAGTTGAGCACAACACCCTGAGAGATTTGAAAGGTCATGATAAGTTCTAAGACATCACAAAACATTTCTCTTAGATTGTCTGAAATAAGCTTTTGCACAAATTCGCATGCATTCAATGCAGTGGCAGCTCTTCATCCCCGGCACGCGCCGCGAAACAGTCTTAGTACCTCGCCGTGCAGCTTGTGCAGCTTTATTTTCTTGCTCTAAGTACTTCACCTCTATGTTCTGCTTTTGCTGCCTCACATTTTGATATATCTTCTCTCCTGCTCTTCCCTCAATCTCCTCAGTTAGTGTTAAATCACTACAAAATATTAATTTTATTGTGCATATCTTGCAAACACATAATAATGTTTATTTCAACAGTACATAATTAACAATATTTCTAAATCCCAAGAAAACATATCTAACCTCTTTCTCACCTCATAAATTAATTCTACCCTCCTGATCTTCTTGATGAAGTTGTTAATCACTCGGTCATTCCAGCAGGGATTTTTCCAAGGATTTCACCAGTGCCCAGTGGGTGGTGCTGGGGATCGCTAGCAAGCGTTCAAGCTAACAAGCTAATGCCCTTCCTTTTGTGCATTCATAGACGAATAATACGATACAAAATAAAATATATTATTAAAATAAATACTAGTAAATAATGTTACACATTATATGTATGAATTTTCAGTCTCACATTCAAGGTCAATGCTCAAAACATAAAATTGAACCAAGTGAAAACAAAGGCGCTGATTGGCCACAGTGTTATGTCAGTCATTTTGAAGTGGTGAACTACCCAATCACAGTAGGCAGTCACTTGTTTCACGGTTGGGACTTATTTACCATTAGAGTTCATTAAAACCTCGAAAATCCACGAGCTGCCGGGGTCTGACAAGATTGACATTGAAATGAATGGGGACGCTAGTGAAACATGTTTCACAGAATTTTTTTTGTTTCACTGTAGCACTATTGAGGAGCTGAACTTAAGAGAGCAATTATAAGCATTTTCTTGTTTCACACCAATAAAAATTGATAGATAAAGTTTTTTAGATATAGATATTATTTTTCTTGGTGAAACATTTTCACGTATAGTCTTATAGCAACCGACTACAGTAAAACGTCACATTTGACCAGATGTATCCAAACCTTTGTATTAAACTGTATATGCCCATTGTCAGTATTGAGATATCTAACAGGTTAGGTTTTTTGGAACCGTGGTCTAAAATAAGATCATTTGTGAACTTTCTCTTACAGAAGAGCTGATTGATTCTAGTCTCTCAGTCTTGAGTTTGGAATCTAAAGAAGCTCTTCCAGACCACAACACTAGCACTGATAAGGTAAGTTTTTATAGGTCATCTGTAATAAAATAACCAATAGATAAAATTAGACTCTAAAGTATTGATGTGCGCATCAGTCGTATTAGACAGGCTCTTTCAGACGATGGTATCTTTTTGGCGTTGCATCTCGGACATTAACCCTTCTCAGTATGGGCAAGGTGTAGTTTCAAACACAAGTTGGTCATTTTCTTTCAATGAGCAGTGAAGAGGACGGATTTACTGAACCCCTGGTTGCATGCTGATGAGAATTAGTTATTTGATTTGCAAATTTGAAGTGGCTCTGCCTTGTGTGTCTGAGCGGCTCACTGAATCTCCATTAGTGGGTTCAAGTGATTCAGCAAGAGGTTGAAAAGTGGCACTGTACTTGTTCAGCGGCCCACTTCGTACAGCATAAAAGGCTCCGCTCCATCAGCATCATGTTTTATCTGCTACGACCTGAAAGTACCAGGAGATATCTAATGGTAGCCTAATTTTTAGGTTTACCACCCAGGAGTTTGTCCTTGCCATCGGTGCAGGAATTTATTGCGTACATTTGACAGCACCTTTGATTCATTTTCAAGCGGTTTAGTGTACATTTTAAAGCCTTATTTGAAGAACATTTTCCCAACAGGTTTATTGTGACTAGAAAATGACAGTTTCGGGTATAATCCAAAGATTTCACAGTTTATTCTTTCCTGCTTGCCCGCTGCTTGTTATACATTATGGTACTTGCTGTAGCTCATGCTAGTGCACATAGGGACACATAAGCTTGTAAGTGCCGTTGATCTTCACTGAAACCTGGTTGTAGTGGAGAAATGTGGCCGTGCATCTTTTGTTCTTTCAAAGACAGAATATATAAATAATTAGGGCTGAAACGATTATTCGAGTAACTCAAATGATTTGATTACAAAAAATGTTCTTTACCTCGAGGCTTCGTTTAATTCGTCACCAAAGTCCACCTGCAGGGGGCGCGTGACCCGGGGAACATGCTATTTTTGCCGCAGGGAGTCGGGTTTTTTTTGCACCGAAGAAGAGCACACAGCTCAGAGCAGGAGACATGAATTAAAGCCCTGTGTCAGACTATTTTTTAAATCCTGCTCCTGCGGAATATCTGACGATTCCCGTTCGCATATGAAAATTATTTTTTTTAAAAGTTAAAAAACTATCAATGCTCTGTTATTGTAAGTTAGTGGCGCACACTAGCGCTTTCACACTGGCTGTGAAAAACGAAGAGAGCCGCTAAAAGCACCTCGAAAAATACATTTTTAATCCGTATTTAAACTGTAAACAAGTTTTGACCATTTGATGCTAAAAAAAATAATCAATCAATAATAATTAATTCAAATTGATCAGCAAAATTTAAACTCAGAACAATAATAATAATAATAATTGTAATAGTAATCATAATATTTATTTATATATTTTATATTTTACAAACAAATCTTAAAGTGCATACAGACAGAGAAAATGACAAAATAGACGTTTTTGTTTTCTTTACTGTTAATAGGGATACAATGTACATCATAAATGTTTCCCAGAAAGGTCGATTAAATGCTTAGTTCTGGAGCCAATAAGACAAAGGTTTTAAGTTTTGATCTAATAAATGTTGAGTTTGAATAAAAACCTTTTTTTGTGAGGAATAACAGCCAATTGCTGCTCATTTTAGAGTCCTGTCATGTTGCATAACTCGCTATTGATATAGTTGTTTAAAAACACAAGTATGATTTATCCGATTACTCGATTAATCGATGAAAAAAAAAATCGACAGAATACTCGATTCCAAAAATATTTGATAGTTGCAGCCCTATAAATAATGGTCCATCCTTGAACCACTTTTGGCAGCTACTGCCAACTGAGTACCAGACACACCCCTAAAGACCTGCTGGAAATGTTCTGACCCATCTGTCCATCCTACTTTGGCCCTCGTAAAAGCTGGTCAGATTCTTTCCCTTTGCCCATTTACTTTCATCACATCAGCTTCAAGAACTGACTGTTTACCTGCTACCTAATATATAAACAGGTCTAGACCGGTGCCCTTATAATGACATATCAATGTTCAAGATTTGAATACTTGTAGCCAGCTAACATTATTTCTTTTCTTGCTCTTGTTGTATTTTTAAATGTTTATTAATGACGTTCTATAATTAGAAATGTATAATTAAATATTTTGCAGAAAAATGGTTTAGTTCATATCTGTGAAAATATTTGTCAGTGTGCTGAGAAGTGGATCATGAAAGGAAAATCAATCACAAAACCGAAGACAAAACAATCCACGTAACAGATATTCACGTGTATCGTAATGAGGCGATATCCCGGGCTCTTAACATCCATGATGGCATGAAAATAGTGTCTGGTTGGGAAGTAGCGTTTGAGAGGAACATGTGTTCCTGAGGGAGAAGTGGGAGTGAGAGCACATGACTGTTAAAGCAAGCGAAGTGGGAATAGAGATAAGATAAGCAGACGGGCCCAGAAGAGCCTCGAGGCTAGCTAGCCTGGTGTGTTCTCATGTCTCCTGACTGTTTGATACTACACACAGATTTATATTTGTCATTCAGAGTGAGAGTAGCTAGTGCTGTTAGTATTTTGAGTTTTGAACACATTGGACCTGTGCACTGCCTTCAGCTATTTCTGTTTATAAAGAGGCTCTTACAGCATAGAGGTGAATAGAATGGAAAGATTACATAAGAACGTATTAAACCACAAGAGCCTGTGCATTATACTGATTTTTACCACCATTAAAACTGTAGCAGGTAAGACTGAGAACCACTTAAAATGAGTAAAACCTCCAGGTTACTTACAGTGAACAGTCATGTTTACTCTACTTAAACTCCAGAAAGAAACTGGCCCTGCTGTGCTTTCCTGTAGGGCAGTAGCCTGTTGGATATGTTCTTTTTTTTTCTCCTACATGCAGTCCAGCATTTCTACCAATATAGGCTTGGTACTAAAACTCAACATCGAATTAACACTATATCTAACCTTAATTATCAGCTTACAGTTTACAGACTACAATATCATTGCAGGCAAACTCTGTTAAATTGATCAACCTTTTTCTCTGACAACAGCAGCCATGCAACAGGTTGATTTTGGTCATTTGTAAACCTGTGATATGTTTTGTGACCTAATGTTTTGTTCTTTTTTCCATCCAGGCCAGAGAGAATGGAAAAGTAGTTTAGACAGAGCCTTCCTCCATATTCACGTCTGGATCCAAGATTGCAACCGAAACAAGCAAAAGGCTGGACTGCGGTTTGCCTGTTTTAGCTTATTCCAACTCCAAGAATAGTTCTGGGAGGAACTAATGCAAAATTAGCACAGCAGTTGTTTTATCTACTGTATTTAACTCCTTTTGCTAATTCATAGGTCATAGAGGTAACTTGAAACTGTGTGTTTTCACTGAGAACGCTAGATAGGACAGGAGGGTTATGAAAGTAATGGTATGATTTTATGACTTGAAATGATTTGAGTACGTTTGGTGGTAAATAGACTGGTTTACTTTCTTTAAAAATGACTACAGCTAAACATTAACATCAGCCTGGGTTCTGTGGTTTGATGAAATTGAAAGGAATTTAGGCTAAAAGCACTATACAGCATATTGAATGTCTAACTTAAGCTTTTGTTTTTATGGAGTTCTTTGAAAACTGTATGTTCAACTGAGAGAAGAAATTTAGCTTTCAAATTGGCTCCCAAAACAAGGACTATATGCATGTTCCTATGTTCCTAAGTTGCATAGATGCCGACACTGATTTGAAACCTACAAAGGAAATAAGTCATTTGATACTGAATGGAGGCCTTCTCCTTTTCCATTAGAGACTATATTTATTTTTGTAAGCACATGTTTTTGGACTTGAGGAGGTGGAATATGGGAGTGAAGTCAGTTTAAGCAATGTTTACTGCTTTAAGAAACATTTATAAGCACTTTATTTTGTATGAATGTCAATGAAATGTTACAGCTGATGAATTTTCATTTGATACACTGTATGATACAAACCCCTTTAAGAAGGCTTTTGACAGCTAACATTATTCTGCAGAATGTAGTTGCTTCAACAGAATCTTTTTTTTTTTTTTGTTGAAATAGGCCTGGAAGGATACATTTGAAATATTGTCCTACAGCCATAATTGGCTTCATTAAGCTAAATGAAGAACAAAAAAGAACATTTTTCATAATCTGTTATTTACTGGATGTAAAGCAGGATAAAACACAGACGGCCTAAAATCCCAACATCTACAATCCGTCATCTTCACGTTCTCATTTTATTACATAAGCCCCGATCGGGGTCCACCATCAGTGTTTCAGTACAACAGTGTATTGTTACAGGCCTATCCTGACCATTTCCGTGTTTGTAAAGCTTTTAATATGTGTATTGAATTAAGATAAATCCTCAGTATTTGGTTTAAGCATGGAGTAAGTGGCTAATTTAATATTTAGTTTTTTTTTATCTTGCTATAATTAATATTTACATTGCCACTGTCACTTTGTGTCCATCGGGATCTGAAACTTTGTGTACTTCGTATTAAAGAGACTTTGGCTGACATGTCTGCGCTTGATCTCATATTTATCCAAATATTCATTACGACAATGTTTTGTATGCTTTGGGATTTTGTCTCTCGTTGTTCTCTGTGATCATCAGCTGTTTCAGGAATCAGAATCAGGACATTGCTGTGATAGAGGCTTAAAACACACAAAAATTGTTTTCACAAGTACAATTAAACCAAAAGAATGTAGAGTGCGTGAATCATTTTATTTGGCTTTAATATATTATGTTAACTAATGAGCAAGTTATGGTTGAATTGAATGGTAAGCAAGGTAAATAAATCAAGCATTAAGGCACATTTTATATTGATTTTTAGAAGCTATACTTCCAATGCTCTAAAGCAGGGGTGTCGAACTCTGGTCCTGGAGGGCTGTGCTCCAGCATGTTTTGGTGATTTCCCTGCTTAAACCTGGTTGAGCTCGACAGTTAATTGTCAGGTTTATGTATTTGAGGAGAAACCCCATCAAACTGCTGGACTCCAGAATCAGAAATTGACATCCCTGCTCTAAAAACAAATTTTGATTACATACTAAGTGTGTAAACGTAACATTTTTTTATAAACTAAAATGATAGGAAGGAAATATTCAAATGTTTTACAGATAAGTAAGATGAGTAGTTTGGGTTTTTTTTTTTACTTTGGCATGTCCTTAAGAAGTAAGTAATTTTTGATCAGCATTTTGGTTTAGTTTTGACCCATTCCTCTTGTCCAACCTTCAGTTCCCCATAGCTATGAGGGCCTATACGTTGGACTCTCACGTTCATAATCCTTCATTTTTTAGTGGAGTTAACATCAAGAGGTTGTCTAATCCATATAATCACAGCCCTGGTACTGGGCCCTGCTGTACTGGGCATTTTGTTAAACAAAAGAGGAGGAAACCATGTATTGTCGCTTAGGCTGTATATTTGTTTCATCTCTTTTTTGGCTAATCTGCATCTCCCAGGATGTTGCTCTTTTCATGTCTCCTTCGATGGGTTGTAACACTCCAGTACTGTTCTCATGAAACTCCCACCGCCATACTTCACTGTGGGTAAGGTGTTCTTTCTCCAGACATGACTTTGTTTTGCCTGACCTGAGGCTATTATTCCAAAACAGTCTTGATTTGTCTACTAACTTGTGTAAATTGTACACATACAATTTTAGATGTACATATTCTTTCAGTTTTGCTTGGATGTGTTGAAATGGAGATGACTAGAGTGCAGTTAATTGCAGATGGAAACTGTTCTAGTAACTCAAGTCCTGCAACTCTGGCTTCACTCATCTTTCATATTATTAGTCTGTAAACAAATTTTGCATGGCACCCTGACCTAGGGACAGTTGGTTATAAATCTGAACTTATCAAGTCAGTTGTAGGGATGTTAAAGATCTTTGTTATGGTTCTGTAGGGTTTTTTTTCCAAGTAATAATGCTGTACATAATTAGCTCCTTGTATTTTTTTTCTACAGCATTACCTTGTCTTATGAATTTTATTTCAGTTTTCTCATGTTTTGTGTCTCATCTGCATTGTCTCATTTGCGATGCCTCATATCGACCGCAATGAATAACAGATGCTGTAAACATCTTAAGAACAACAAAATACATGCATTCTGGACTAGCAGAGAAGTTCAGAGCAGTCTGAAGAGAATAGAAGTCCACAGGTCTGGAGCATCCAAAAGCAGTGGATAAATCAATTGACGATCATTTGGCACGTGGAATGAGAAGTGATTCAATATCTGTCTTGTCTTGTGATTTCCTTCCTGAGGAAAGAATTAGATCAAATTACTTCATGCCATCATCAGGCTGGTTCATGGTGTCCACAACCTACTGGCCTAAAAATATGGAATTGTGTGCAAAAATAGAACAACAGTTAATATTAAATTGAAAAGTAAAGAGCTCCTCTCCTGCACTGTTTTTTTTTTTTATATAGACGAATAAAATATGTTTTACTCACCTCATGTTGGGGCCCTAAGCAGCTGCTTCTTCTGGTTATAGGAAGAAAGAACCCAGCATACATTCTTTACCAGTGGCATTAGTACATGATCAGTAATGACCTCCACTCAGTTGTGAGTGCAAATTAACAAATGAGAGGTGGTTGCCATGAAATAGTATTGCACCAGAGAGAAAGATCACAGCATGGTGCTTAATGTATTCCATAAGAAAATAAAACCCAGCATACCGGATACAAAGATGTTTTTGAAAAACGGATGCCTGCTGCCTAGCACTGGCTGCGTTAAGGGAGCCTTCATTTGGGATTAGTTTCTTATTAATCTTGAATCATCCCTCCCTCAGGCCTGCTGCTCTGGAAATGGCTCCCTTCACCAACTCAACCGAGCTTTCCATTCTGTTACTCTTTTAATTACATTTTGCAAAATGCTCTCTCTGGGGCAGCCGCGTCCTCTTGGGAGATTCGGTGTTCCACAGCAAGGTCTCCAAGTCACGTGATTGGATGCATGATAACTGCATCATCCCTGTTTCACAATCTGGGAACCACACATTATTTTTACACTTTACACACTATGTATAACACTGTGTGATGTTGCACTTGGATATTTTGGCATATATTTTTTGTATTTGTACTAGGGCTGGGAAAGTGAACGCGTTATTATCGCGTTAACGCATTATTTACTTAACGCAGACAATTATTTTATCGCGCGTTAACGCAGGTTTTTAAAATCCTTTTATTTTGAAAGTCGG
>JBBJLR010023238.1:0-13028 GCA_037577145.1 Brachypetersius gabonensis
GAGTTATGGCACTGGAGATGTGAAAGGGACGATCTCTCTCTCTCTCTCTCTCTCTCTCTCTCTCTCTCTCTCTCTCTTTCACTCTCTTTCTCTCTCTGTGTCTCACTGTCTCTCTCTCTCTCTCTCTCTCTCTCTCTCTCTCTCTCTCTCTCTCTCTGTCTCACTGTCTCTCTCTCCCCCATATATCTCTTTCACTTCTCACTTTCCCCTCTCTTGCTTTCTCCTCCTCTCTTTCACGGTCTACCTGCGTCTCATTTTTTCCTTTCTTCCTTTCTTTCTTTATTATTTCTTTATTACTTATTTCTCTCTCTCTCTCTGTAAAGATGCTGATCAAGGATATTTTAACCTTTAGAAGTCTTCTCACAAAATAGTGTAGGATCTTGAAATCAGTCTCACATCAGTGTAGACCCACATACTGTACACTTTTGGTGATTTTCTGACTGACTTATCATCTCAGACCTGTCAGTATGAAGAAGCTGAATGTAAGCGTAGCTCAGTGATGAGTTTCAAGCTGTGTGATTACTTTAACCTGGTCACCAAGCAGGCTGTAATGCTCCAAACCTCTAAGGGTTAAAAAGTTACCTCTCTGTTGTTTCCATTAAATTTCTCATTACTGTTCCGAAATACTTGTCTGCTTTTCTTTTCACTCTCTTTTCTCACCACATTTCTCATCCAATCTCTCCTTTTTTGATCCCTACATCCATCCAAACATTCACCATTGTTCTCTGTCCATTACTACACCTTATCCTGCCCACCTTGTCAATCCCCCCACCCTAACCGACCCCTCCCCTTTCCCCTCAGTGTCCTCAGCGTCCGCAGTGGGCCCCACACTGGGCCTGCACAAGTCCAGCTCACTGGAGAGCCTGCAGACGGCCATGGAGGAGGCCAGCAGGAGCGAGGAGCCTTTCCACCGACCCGCCATGCACATGGTCCGCGGCCGAGGCTGCAACATGAGCTTCAGACAGGCCATCGACAAATCCTACGATGGGCCGTCCGAGCCCGACGACGGTAATACCAGATTCATACTGGATTAAAATTCATACTGGATTACAATTCTCTCTCAGTTATTACTGTAATACTGCGCACAGCCTCTTCATACTGGATTAAAAGAACCACACAATTATTATTGGAAAATCACATACTGCAGATTCATCCTCATGTAGTTAGTATTGAGGTAAAACTACACAAAGATCATTCAAATTGAGGTAAAATAGCTCCGTTATTGTTGTCAGACGGTCAGGATGTAAAACTGCAAACACTGCAGATTCAAACTGGATGACAAGTGCTCCACAGTTGTTACTGTCAGACAGTTACACACAATGCGGATTCATCTTGGATTAAAATCACTCCACTATCACTACCAGCACATGGTACAGCTGGAGATGCTATAGATTCACACTGCATTAAAATCACTCAGGTATTATTATTATTGTACGACGGTAAAACTACACACTGCAGATTCATACTGGACATGATATTTACGCAATATTTATGATAAAGTTGTATTTACGGGAGCATACTTTACAGTGGCAGCAGTCTAACCCCAAAGTAATAAGGCATTAATGAGGAGCGTGTGTACTGAATAGTAAAATACCAAATGTAACAACCCATGCCAGACATATGGTTAGTGTTAGCCAGCACACACACCGAACTAGCACTCTCAGGCTGACTCTCAAAAATGCACTTTGAACCTCATTGTAATTCCACACCATGGAATAAAATGCAGCTGCATTTGCATGCCATTACTAGAGCTTGAAAGCGCTAAAATGCTCCCGAAAGGAGCACTTTTATATTAATTAGTTCTTTTTTAGGTCTCAAGTGATTTTTTTTTGTATCAGAACTTAGTTGAATGGGCTGAGAAGTAAATATCGCTGAGTCAGCAGACTGACCAGCACATTAACCACAGCCTTCTGAAGCCTTCTGCCAGAGGACAGAGAGAGAGAGAGAGAGGGCGAGACGGATGGACACACACAGAGAGAGAGAGAGAGAGAAGCTGAGAGACTGAAAGAGAAAGAAGAAGAGAAAGAAAAAATTGAGAGCGATAGAGAGAGAGTTGAGGTGGAGAGCCTGAATAAAATGCTGAGAGTCTGAGGGAGAGAGAGACAAAGAGTAAGAGAAGAAAGCTGTGAGACTCGGGGCGAGAGAGAGACAAAGAGGGAGAGAAAGAAAGCTGAGAGAGAGAGAGAAAAAGGGAGAGAACGAAAAACTGAGAGACTGAGAGAGAGGAGGGGAGGAGAAGTGAAGAGATAAAGAGCGCAGTGTGTTCTGAGGTTCAGCGCTAAATGAAGAAAGGCAGCCTCGCCTGAGAGCCCGAGCCAAGAATCTGCTCTGCATTAATGAAAGAGTGTGCTGGCCGGACGGCTCCCTCGCTGAAGGCCAGACGCTGGGCAGCGGCTCTGCTGGCCTGCTCTAAAACTGGCCACTGTTTATGAATCTGTCTTCCTGACTTTCAGCTGCTTTCAGAAGGTTACCACAATATTTCTTCATTTCCTTTAATATTCTGTCCTCTCATCCAATATTTCTCTCTCCCCTCCGGCCCACCGCCTGCACGGACAAGAGAGAGACCTGCAGCGGACGCTTGGAGAATGAAAGGCTAGGGAAGGCCAGGGGCCAGAGTGGGACGCAAGCTGACACTGCCTATAATTTTACAAAGATTATTACATTATGAATGAAAAGGTTTAAGAGGGATAAAGGAAGAGAAAGAGTTATGAAAGGATGGGAAGAGAAAAGGAGAGAGACTGTAAGTGAGTGAGGTGATGCAAAATCAGAGAAAGGGAAAAAAAAAGATGAAAACAGGGAGACAGTGGGAGAGACGGAGGGAGAGAGAGGAAGAGCAGGAGAGAGGGAGAGAAGGAAAGATGAGAGGAAAGTGAAGAGAAATAGAGATAAAGGAAGCGGCAGAAGTGAAGGGAGACAGACGCTGACTCAGAAAAAGAAAAAGATGTGAGGGGAGAAACAAAGTGATGGAAAGATGGAGGAGGAAGGAAAGAGAGAATTGGAGAGAAAGATGGAGATAATAAAGTAAAAGAGAGGAACAGAGCGAGAGAGAATAGAGATTTTTGATTTTAAATTATAAAGAAAAAAAACAAACATGTTTTTAATGATGTTTCATATTCTGAATGGAACATCTTCAAACTTGCACTGATCAAATAGCGTGCTACATTCTAACAAGAAATGGAGGGTGAGAGCGGAACCTTTAGGAACATTGGAAAGCATAGAAGTAGTAGACATGATACACTGTAAAAAATATTTTACATTTTACTATAAGTGCACTATAAAAACTAATATTTTGTTTAATGCCAGTTTATTTAAAGTTTGTAAAACGTTATTGTCCTGTAAAAGTTCTACAAGATATTTTGTCATTAAAGTTTAAAAAAAAAAAAACATGAATAAAAAATTTTAATAAAAAGGTTCAAACATCATTTTAAAACATACATACATACAGCCTCCAGGTAGTGGGGTTATTTTTAACACAGTGTTAACCTTCATAACCTCCCGTATGAATTCAGATTTGTTAAAAAGAACAGCTCAACACACTTGGAGGAGAACACTAACTGACAATTCTGGGAGAAGGGGGAGAGAAAAGACCACCTTACACTTTGGCATAGGACTGTACTTTTAGAATACTCTGTACAGATTTGCTTTGCGGCCCATTAAAAACTAGACACAGCCTGTTTAGAATTTTTAAGGCGGAAACTCATTATTGTATTGAATAAGTCTTTTGCAGTGCTTCACCAGACTCACCCCTCGCTCAGTCTCTTCCTTCATCGTTTTGTAGATTACTCTGATGACAGCTCAGGCAGAGACACTCCTGCCAGCAGCTCCTCACGCCAAGAGCTGGAAGACGGGGCAAAGGAAAACAAGAAGAAGACCAAGAAGAAGAAGGAGAAGAAGAGCAAGGTGAAGAAGAAGGATGATGTTGTCGAGGACTCCGAAAAGAAGAAGAAGAAAGGATTCGGGCTGTTGAGGTAAGAGACCTGTGTCAGGACTGATATTTGTGAATGAACTCGGAGTGCAGATGCTAAATTGCCCCTAGGTGTAATTGTGTATGTGTTTGTGTTTCTGTCCTGAAATGGTGTTTGAGCGCTCAGCTGCCCCCCAAGCCTGGTCAAGAATAAGCTCAAATACTGGATGAATGGATGTTGTGGTTTTTTTTCGATTTGAAAAAAAAAAAAAGGGTGGAATTTTTTAAATGATGTCACTGTTTCCAATGGAAATGATGTATCCCAGCATTTCAGTTACTGGGTGCTGACTGCTGTTGTCCCACTACAGCTTTATTCTAACCCAGCCACGCTTAAACTCCACAAAACTGTCAATTTATTTTTTCTTATCTGATTTTCCTACTGGCTCTCAAAGTTGAAACTTCTTTGATGCCTCATTTTCTAAACACAATAATTCCCTTCCATTGTGAGCCACAGCTGTAAAGTTGTTAGTTCCACTGTGTTCAAGTGTTAAATAGTCTTTCAGGCCTTTAAATCTGCTTCTTTTTGCAACGAACTGTCGATTCGTTTGTTGTGTGTAGGCCATTGTAGGACCAACCTGTTCCTTCAGTCATGCAGGACGTTGAGCCGCATTGCTGAAATCAGTCCATTCCAAATTATACTTGGCTATAAGGAAAGACTGCTTTGCTGGAGACTTAAGTCTGTCCACCAGCCTTGTAAGAAGCTTTAAGCAGTGGAGATCCAATACAGCTGTACTGCTCGCCCAGTGATGGAAGGAGCAGGCAGCGGCGCTTGGGTGAGATTAGAGAGGGCCCCCTGGCGCAGCTGCACACTGAGGCCCAGTGGTAATTATCGCACTATGGTAATTAAATGCACAGAAAAGTACACCTCTGCAGTGGCTCCCAGCATGAGCATAAATTTGATTGAGCGGTTTATCTTTGGCAAGCCTTTACTGTACATGTGGTGCATTTTAACACTAACAGACATGGAGGCATTCGGCCAGCTGGATTAGAAGGTCGAAGTAGCCCTCATCTTTTTCTTCAGAGCGTTAAAGGGGAGATGTGTTTCGTGTGTCCGATTTCTTTAGTTTTGCACTGTGCTATTTTGTTGCTGATCAAATCACGTTCAACTCTTAATTAAAGGTCCCATGACATGATGATTTTGTATGCTTTTAAATAGGTCTTAGTGGTATCTAATATGTATCTGAAGTCTCTTTCCCAAATTCAGCATTGGTGCAGAATTACAGCCATTTAGAGCCAGTCCCACAATTAGATTTCGCCGTTTCTGTGTCTGTAGCTTTAAATGATAATGAAATGAGGAGGAGAGAGGCGGAGCAAGGTGGAGGATGGGGCAGGGGCCAGCTTGCGGCTACGGTACCATGTGCTAATGTTTACAGTGTATAGCAATGGCTACTGCGGTCACGTAGCTGGTAAAAGACTGTTTTATTCTCTGTAGTGTGATTCAGGACATTTCCTTGATAGCCAAGCGGTTGAGATCAGTACCTTTAGCCCCGTTGCTGTGAGGCAGATATCTTGTACGCCATAACAGTGACAGCAGCACAGTGATAGAAGTACAACACAGGAGTTAATGTGTGTATTCACACACCACTCACACACATACTGGATGATATCTACCTTACATTTTCGGCAGTAGCCAGAACTGGGTTGTTAGCTGTTAGCTGCAGAGCTAATGTTTCAGGTAAAGGTATCTAGGTAAAAAGCTAGGTAACCATGTGCAGCAAAACAACAAAATTATATAGCGTTATGTTGACTTTACTTGTCTCATGTTTGTAACTGGCAGACTGGGGGAACTCATGTTAATGTTCTTAGATTGTACTGATCCAGACTTGATTTTCAGCAGTTCAGCAAGACCAGCTCTGAATTGTGTCGGCGCATTTCCCGAGAAAATAAAATTAACCCACTGGTTCTTCAGAGGCTCGCATGAAGAGACTAAATCATATAGTTGTGCTCATTTTTACGTTTAAGCACAGAGCAACAGCCCTCTTTTATAGGGCTTTATAGCCACTGCAGGACCATAGGCAGGCTAGGGGAACTCTTATTATTGTTAAAAAAAATCAGAATGTGAAAATTTCATGTCACGGGACCTTTTAAGGTAAAGCAGATATGTAGGCATGGTTAGGACACAGCATGACTTAATGTGCGCTATTAAAATTAACATGAAAAATGAATGTCCCCCTCATGAATACGGGGAATCTAATCCAAGATCAGTTCTCCTAATGACTGTTGCGGAGACAGTTATAATGTTGTGTGAAACTATTGATTTTTGTAGCACAGCGCAAGTCATACTGTGTCCTAAGTCTAAATTAAGGTGACTATTGACTTCTAGTGTTTGTTAGCTACACTTGTCTAGCTATTAGCATTGTACAAATGCCTCAAAATGTGTCAAATAGGGGAACAGACTCGCTTATGTGTTTTCTGACATTGTACAATATACTGTATATCTATAAAAACCGGAAAAGTACAGGCTTGATTTGAGCTGCAGTGTGGCTTGGTACTACAGTTTTAGCAATTACACATACCTTTGTCAATTTTTAAGCTAAAAGTATGTCGTATGGTGTCACAAACCTCATAAGCAAGTCTGTTAGGATTACTTATCTCTACATGGTTTGAGATGTTTGAGTCCTCGTTCCTCCTGGCTATTTCTCCAGTGCAAAACTTACTGCATAGGATGTGGGGAGGGGAGTGGTGGGTGAATATGTTACTTTTTATTCCTTATACTCCACAATATTGGACATTGAGGCTTTCGTCCAACCGTGAAAGCCTGTCTCTTGTGGATCATCTTCTTTTGTGGATCTGTTTTCTGCTCTGCTGATGAAAGAACGAGCCTGTTATGCAGCGGCCAGATGTTTTTTTTATGTGGCCATGGCCAGAGATGTGCGTTTCTCTCAGCTTGGTTCTGTTTACCAGTGAGCTGCAGTGAGTGTCATTTCAATTTTCCTCCAACCTTTTCTGATAAACCTGCCAGCGACACTTAATGACAGTGGAATTGGCAGCCAAACGCCTGCCATAGCAGGGCGAGATGGTGCGCAAATCATTTCCAAACACATTCTTACTTGTTAAGCTGGCTGTGATATCGCTGGCTGTCTCATTATTGAGAGTGAAATGCGACTTAATTAGCTATAATGTTAGGAATCTACTGGTCGCGTTTTTGCTCAGGGAAGAGGTAAAAAAAAAGAGGAACCAAACGAAAACCGTGCAAGACTAATCCGTGGACCATGAAAGACGTCGAGTAATGATGTAGCAGAACAAATTGGGGCTGGTAATTTACTTTCCTCCTTTTTCAAGAGGTGTAATTGCTTTGTTTATCAGACGCCCGAGCGGGACACAGGTTCCAGATCCCATTGTGGGTGGCCTTTCTCAACCAAGGACAGTATACAGTATGTGCTTCAGCTTTTAGTTCTTTTGTATATGCCCTCACTGACCACGTTATATATTCCAAAGAAGTGTACACTCACATTGTAGCATTGACTCTCCACACCTTTCACCTTTGGCCAGTTTATGAACACAGGACCAGGTATTAATTGGGAGGTGAACCATTGGGTTGACTTTTTTCATATGTTGAGTGGTCCACCACCAGTGCCCAGCAGTTCTGTGAGAAACTGACTGCTGATGAACGGCTATGTGATGGCTAAAACAAACAGTGCATCAAAAGAAAGGACCATCAAGGTGGTGCTACAAGAGATGGGGTTTCTAATAGAGTCGGGCATATCTGCTCACATTGGGTTTGGACAAATATGTGTTGTACTCATATGTTGCTCACATGGTTTCTATCTGGTGGTCCAACTCTATTCTCTATTCTTATTAGTTTCAGTCCAACATTAGCTAGTATTCCTCCAATCCCACATCCCTGGATGGGTGCTAGCCTAGAAATCTGCAGTTTTCAAAGGGAGAAGGAGGACCATTCTACCCATCCAGAGTGTGCAGGGCCATGAGAGTGAAAACATGATGATGTTGGAAAGCATGGCTTCCTTGATACATTTTTGACCGATTCTGTCATATTATATCATACCTTTTAAAAATTGTATTTATCCACGATATAATAACGTGTACTTGGTACCGCGATCATTTACCCACCCTTATAATGTCTGGTTTGTTGGATGAAGGTGGGCCTTGTTTTCTTGTGTTTTGGTCAATTTTGAACTCAGAGCTGATGGTTCGGGTCTAGTTCGGCCTGATTCTTGCTCTGGATTTAAATTGCAGGCCAGATTTAAGCTCTAGTTTTCGATAAAGTGGCCACTGGTGTATATTGTGGTATTGTTTATGTCCTCAGGGTGAAACTGAAACTGTTTTAGCTATGTCTTCATTACATGAGGGTTTGTTTAACAGATGTGCTCGATTAGTTATGACAGATAGTCGCAGCATCTAATCAAGCCTTTCACCCAGGTGTCCCCAGAGCCTGTGTTGCTTATCTGTCTTACTTTCCAAACTGCATGCCTAATAGAGCAGTGCTGTTTTAGTAGGATTTTTGTCCCTCCTGGGTGTCCCTTCTAAATGTGTTTTTACGGTGAGAAATTTGAAGCCTAATGGAATCACGGCCACATCACACTTTCCCCTGTAAAAGCATACTTCAACAGATAGAAAGAAACTTTATGGATCCCGGAGGAAAATGCAGTAAACACCAGCAATCTAAAGCATAGACATCACATGCATATGTTGGAAGACTAAGAGGTCTAGCGCCTCTGAAATAAATGCTGTGAAACGCTTCACGAAAGCTATGAAATGGCTGTTGTGGTGGATGCAACACAAGCGAGCCTATTCTTAAAGGCAATATCTGTCAAATAAAAAATGTTTTATTTTAGTTTTCCTCTGAAGAAGTACACAAGTCTGTTAAACATTAATGAAGAGCCTTGGTCTTCTCAAGAGGTCAAGGTAGCTCTGGCCCTACTTGTGTCCATCTTTGTAGTCCACTCAAGCCATTGTTTTTCCAGGTTCACTTCAGTATACCTGTAGACAGTGACTCTGCTGAGCTTGTTTTACAGCTTGAGGTTCCATCTCTTACTCTTTGACTAAATGCCCTAAAGGAAAGAAAATGTGGTTGCGGTTCCATGACAGCTCAGCTGAGTCGTTTTTGTGCGTTCATCCGCTGTTTACAAATCCGTTGACTCAGTTACCGCCCAATGTCCCGGTTGGAAAGGAAACCAAATCCGACTCGACCCCAAGCCCATTAGCGTGGCCGTTCCGCTTCCGCCCGGCATCCGTCAGGCTGTTGTCATGTTGTAGAGGCAGATTAAGGTTTAGTCCAGCCGAGCTGGGGCTCTGGCAGCTTAGGTCATGGAGCTTGTTTACATGCGGGCTGAGGGCTCTGACAGTAATCTGTGATGGGCTGAAATGGAGATGATACTTTAATTTACTTAATTTTTGCTCATTCCTGCCGCATATGTTTTGAGAGCCCGAATCCAACAGACTCCGGAGAACTTTGGAGCTTCTCAAATATCAGTGGCTTGGGATTCAGATAGGCTTCACATTTTTCTTTTTTTTTTGGACAATTTGACGTGTGCTTTTGAGTTGTTTGCTAGCAACTTGCAGGCTCAGTTGCTCGATCTTAATTTTTTTGGAGGGTGTCAGGAAAAATAAACATCCCAAGGAATCAGCATCTATGAAGTGGTCCAGACCACTGATGAGCTCCCTAGGAGCATGACCAGGACCTGGTTGCTCCACTGAAGTTTCGAGACTGTCATTGCTTCATCTCCTTCTAAATGCCATTGCCTCATCTACGTCTAAACCATCAACACAAAAAACTGAATCATCTGGAAACAAACGGTTGAGCCAATGGGTGCATTGAACTTTAGATTCTGCACCTGGGGTGGTTACCACATGGACCAGGGTCTTTGCAGACACCGTGTTTTGATTAACCTACATTACCAAGTTGTAGTTAACGCTAATCTGATACAAAAGGAGCTTGCATCTAGCCTAAAGGCATGTTTCTTTATCTGAGGCATTAGCATAACTATGCTAATGAATCAGCTGTTTTCTAGCTATGCTTAAATATCTAAAATGTCTAATTCATCTAAAATAACTCAATTTTTTATTTTGAGTTTGATTTAAGCATAAGCTTAATTCAGTGTTTTATTCCATTTGCAGATACTTTAGCTTGTTCCAGGTATTATTTTGTGATAAAATGATATGACGGGTGTAACCAAATCCAAACACGTCATTGCAAATGAATAGATAATGTGTTTTAATGTGTAAAAATACACTGGGGATGCACTGTTGATTTTTATCAAAAGGAAGCAATCAGCAACTCCTTTGTGATATCATCTGTCATTTATTTTGCGTGCATATGTTTCTATACTTACCATGCTTTAATCCAGTTATTTCATATTTCCGTCTGTTTATACATATTCTTTTAAAACAGTGACTGCCACTTTCAAGCAGAGGTACTTATATATAGCCCATATATCCATATCTTGTACATTCATCTCTCATGGTTTTCATTTTGCTTTATAGTTTGTTAAATGATAATCTTATCAGTAGCTCATACAGCTATTATAAAGTTCTAGTAAAAGAAGCCAATTTCAGCTAGCAGCAGCACTAGGATCTATTAAAACACATCTGATACAATGTTGTGAAGTGGCTTTTCTTGTGAACTGTATAAAACAAAAACAATTTTTTAATAGTTACAAAAATACTATGTTATCCAAACCATCTGGGCCCACTTTTGGTTCAAATCCAGTTATATTATCAGATAGAGGCATTGCATTCAGTCAGTATTATAAAAAAAAAAATCTAAACTACATTTGGGTTTTTTTTTGCAATTACTTCCTACATTAATTGCTGAAATACATTAATTATTAGCATTATTTAATAAAATTAGCAAAATAATCTGCATTAGTTCTAGAAAAAAACAATTAGCCACTCTGATTCTCTGCATAAGCAAAAAGTATATACTTAATTTCTTAAAACGACAGTTATCTGCATTTATTTGGTAAACATGAATGATCGGTATTAAATGAAATCAGCAAAATTATCTGTATTAGTTTTGGGAGAAGCGCTACCTTAACGATATAAAACACTATGTAATTTCTCAAAATAAACCAAATGTATTGATTTGTAAAATGATTTTTTGAACTAGAAAAGTACTAATGGAAAAAAATAATAAGTAATGGGTTAAATAACACCGGTCAATGTTTTTTTTTAATCGTCAGAAAACACAACACACTTTTCTAAAACAGTTTAGTTTTTTCAGACACAACTTTTTGAATTATGAGTAACATTATATTTGCAGTAGACTTGGATGCGTTTTTTATTAAACCACAGGCAGCAATCAAGTAACTTTTTTCATATTTCAAAATATTTTCAGTGTGAAGTCAGACAGGCCACACTGTGGCATAGATATAAGGATCAGTGTCAGTCAGCTGCCACTGTTTCTTCAAAACACTCAGCATATGATTATTATTATACTATTATACTATTCTTATTGTGGGAAAAAACTAAACACAGATTTGAAATCAACATGAAAAACACATGAACTTACCTGTTGACCTGTGTAATCTTATAATTTTCCTACAAGAATCTCCAAATGAGAAAATAGTGTTTAGGGAATACGGGCCTTCCAGCAGGTGACATATTTGATGGTGCTGTAACTCTTATACCTGTAATCTACAGTCTACGAAGCCCAGCTGGATGTTACTGCTCTGTCGAGAGGCAGGAGTGGCAGTGTGAATGAGAGTGCAGCGTTACACAGCTCATAAAACCCCTAATAACCCCCCTCTTCAACCCCCAGCAGATTTACAGCAGCACCATGACGTTCATTATATTTTGCCCACCTTTATAATGTCAAACCTGCCACCAAATTTCCTGCGTGTTTATGAATGTGTGACCTTCAGTTTCAGCCTCCAGGCCTCCGGAAACACCTTGCAAGGTTGTCCCCCACAGGTATTTTGAATCGGGGCTCCAGAATGAACAAGGCCTTCTTTTTGCGCGTTTTGATTAGTGTGCACGATGCCTTTTTAAAATGGCGCTAATGTATATTTTTATGGCCGCTGAAGTGTTTAGCATGCACACTACTTGCTTACAAGAAAGCACACACACATTCTGAGTTATGACGATTGGACCGCAAATCCATTATAGCAGCAGAAGGGAGGACACTTTTTGGTTGCTTTGCTTGTTGTTAGCATTGAGGCTATTTGATTTGGTCCCTGCTTTTAGCAGGAATTTTCCCATTTGCTAAACTTGTTAGCGCTATCACTCTAGTGCAGCTCCGGATGAGGCGAATATTAAAAACGATTTATTCAACTGTCCCCAATCCTGCCATGATTTCCACATTAAATGTTGCAGACGTAGCCTGTCAATCAAGCCTGTCAGGCTAAAAAAATGCATATTCAGAACGGAGGGAAACACACTGATGAATATTTATGAGCCTGGCCAACCTAATTGGTCATGGCAGGCCTTCTCCTTGGTGTTTGTTTGTCAAGGATGGCTTCATTAAGGTTTCACATTTGAGACTTACTGTTTGTGACATGCGTTTAAAAGGGCTTTTGAAGTAGAGCTTGCCAGTCATTTGCGGGAGGAGGGAAAAAAAAACAACTTTTGTGATTGCATCGTAGAAAGAGGGAAGTGGACTTAAAATGACAGCTTTGGTGGAGTATAAAATTACCGGACAGACTAAAGATTGAACTGGTAGTTCAGTTCAAAAGTGAGCAAAGTTTTCTCAATAGTCTTCTCCACATCTACATATATATACATACTGTATATTTATATATAAATAAGTAAAAGTAAAAAAAGTACAGCTGTACTAAAATTTCTTGAGTACATTGTAATCAGTAGTCTGGTTCACTAGCTACCTAACCATCCAACAATTCTCAGACTGAGAAAACGGTGTCTTAGCATTTCGTGATAAGTGGATGCACTATGTATTAGAGTTGGATGTCTCGAGACTGGTCTTGGTGTCTCGGATCGACATAGTGGTCAGGAGATTTGGATTTGGAGCCGTTGTCAGTATCCATGACACGCAACATTCGATAATGCAACATTATCATTTTGCTTTTCGTGCTTCAAATGCAACCAATCAATGACAGACATGTATTTTGTTGTGATTCAGACACTGGCGCTCATCCAATCAAAATAT
>JBBJLR010023249.1:0-13028 GCA_037577145.1 Brachypetersius gabonensis
CACCATCATACACACCTACACACACACCATCATACACACCTTCACACACACCATCATACACACCTTCACACACACCATCATACACACCTTTAACACACACCATCATACACACCTTCACACACACCTTCACACACACCATCTTACACACCCCCACACACAACATCATATACACCCTCACACACACCATCATACACACCCTCACACACACCATCGTATACACCCTCACACAGACCATCATACATCTACACTCAAACGCAAGTGTATTAGAAACATGTTGCACTGTGTAATCTGTAATGATTTTATTAGTTAAATTAATTAGTTAAATCACACAGTCTGTTGAAGGAATAAGGATGAAATACATCAAATGTAACTGAATTTTATTTGGTGGATTTTTGGGTCATTCCCTTTTAATTATTCTACTGAGAAATGTGGTCACCCTCTACATTCAACCTCCTCCACAACTTCACGATAGGAAATATCTTAATATAGATATAAACGGCCCGAGGCTGCAATCGAGCACCAGCTCGGTCAATTACCTTCCAGCTTTGGCTGTGGACAGCATCCACTACCAGAGGCATCATGCCTGAGCCAGTTCTCCTGCGCCCCTGTCGCCACCCTGATCTCCTTCCGTCCGTGTCTGAGCTCGTTCCTTCGGTAATTGCTGCTGTCATTTAGAGCGAAGAGGCTTGCCCTCCTTTTTCGAATGGCCAATGATATAAATGCGAAATTGACACTTCATTACGGCCCCCACTTTTCCAAATGTCACAAATTGTCCTCGAAAACTTTGGCGAAGTAATTGTCATGTATGTCCACAGACCAGCGAAAGCCACCGTCCCCAGTTCCCCATACTAAGTCTAAAACCTAAAAAAATTAAAACATGCACACTGACCTTTTACTTAATTGCCTCATTTGGATGCATGGTCCCCTGACGGAGCGGCTCGGTTCTGCCGGGGTCATTCTCTCAGCTCCAACTTGGATTCCATGCAAAATTGGTTGATTGGCGGCAAGAACTCTCCCTTGTTATTTAAGATTCATGGCATGACGGCAGTTCTGTGGTGGATACTCTGGCGTGTCCTAAAACACAAAACGGTTTCATTCTCCGAAACGTCACAAGCTAAAAAGGATCACAAGGCACCCCCGTATTAACCACCCATTAATCACCAATGAATCCCTGTGTATAATTCATTGCATCTCTGATATTAGCCTGTGTGGAAGGATGATGTAAACAGATATCAGTAGAAGGTCTTCTAGGTCTTAAGAAAAGGCTCAGAAGCTAAGAAATGCATGCCTATTTTATTTTTATACAGTAGAATTAACATCCTTGTAGTCCAACAACACAAGTATATTGATAATGCTGTTATTATTTTACTGTTAGGTTTTGATTGAATCAAACAGAAAATCACAATGACCTGCCATAGGATTGAAACAACTGACAGGTGGAATGAATAACATTAATTATCTTGTTACAGTGGCACCTGTCAGGGGAGAGGGGGTCAATTAGAAAGTCGGTTATTGAAGTCGAGGTTGGAGGCAGGAAAAATGGGCGATACTAAAGATCTGAGACACTTTGACCATAACCAAACTGTGATGGCGAGATGACTAGTTAGGAAAACCTGGGGTGCTCCTGGTATACAGTGGTTGGAACCTACCAAAATTGGTCCAAGTATGGATAACCAGTGAAGGTCAAGTCTCACTGATGTGCATGTAGACCTTACCCATCTGGTCTGATGCCACTGAAGAGCTACTATAGTCATGCTGACTCTGATAGAAATGTCTCAGACACACGATGTATTACACCTAACTGCATAGCTGCAGTCCAGTCAGAGTGCCCATGCTAACCCTTGTCTAACCCCAAACGTGCCTATAGGGGGCCACAGGCGAATGGAAGATGGTGATCTGTTCTGATTTCTCATACAGTGGTGCCTTGACTTACGAGTTTAATTCGTTCCGTGACAGAGCTCGTAACTCATCCATACATCCATCTTCTACCCCTTTATCTCGCACTTGGGGTCCGGGGATGGGGTTGGAGCCTATCCCAGCTGCTATGGGCGAAGATGGGGTACACCCTGGACAGTCAGGAGCTCCCAGAGGCAGCCCATGCAAAATCCACACAGAAAGACCCTGCAACCAACCGGGAGGTCGAACCCAGGACCTTCTTGCTGTGAGGTAACAGCGCTAAGCCTGTGCCACCGTGCTCAGTTATCCCCACTGAAATGAATTGAAAGGCAATTGATCCATTCACCCACAATTTTTTTGTTATATGATTTTAAATAAGAAAAATTTGCTTGTAATGAATGAATATTGTATAAAAATACAGTACAACAGAATGTACTGCAATAAACTGATTTTATGAAGTATAATGTACGTCATCTGCCTTGCAGATCAGATGACTGACGAAGGTGGAGGAGAAAGGCTGAACTGAATATAGCCTCTATCGACTCTTTCCGTAATTTGCAGGTTGCTTTGCTCGTATCTCAAAAAACTCATTAGTTGGGACACGTTAGTAGGTCAAGGTGCCTCTGTATCATGGCCATTGGTTAGTTTAACATGAGGAATCAACCTTTCATGTTTTGATTCCCAATGGGTGGGACCTACTTCATAAAAAATTAGTTTCAGTCATACTTCAATTTAAAATTAAAATTTAAAGCTTGAGGATCCCATGAGGATTAGCATTATTGTAGAGGTGTGTCCCTCAATTTGTACAACCTGAAGGCTCAGCTCACATTTCTCCATTGAAATGGGCTGTGATTGATGAGCATCCTGATGATATCCCAATGTTGGAGAAAGAGTTGCTCGAAAACTGCAGATAAATGATATTTAATAATATGTATATGCAGTGCGTATTCCCTTTTGCTGCTATAGTAATGGTTTATTATGGGACTTTAATATAATGACTACATTAGAGCAAATTCCCCACTGTCTCCACAATGGGGGCCCCGGCAATGTCTGTCTGTTGAATAAAATGTGTTTACTAGGCTTTTATGGTCCATTTTACAACCAGGTCTTTAATCTAGTTAAAGTTAAAGTTAAAGTTAAAGTTAAAATAATCCATCCTATGGGGCAAGTTATTCAATTTTCAGTTAAGCTCTTTTGGCTAATGTGACGGTTCGGACTGGTTTTGGCCCTGCTTTTGGTTATGTTCCTTTTCTCTTTCTTTTCTGGTTCTGCATATGGTTTTTGGTTTAATGGTTGTTCATGTTCCTGAGTTCTCGGTTGTCTCTGAGTCTTGTTTCTTTGTGAATGCTTATGTTCTTTTATGTTCTGTTTTAGAGACTCGTATTCCGCCAAAAGGGCGATGAGAGTGAATGCCGTGGTTGTTCTTGTATTCTGTTCTGTCTTGTTCTTGTATTCTGTTTATCTGCCATGTTCTAGTATTATCTGTCATGTTCTTGTATTCTGTTCTGAGTTTAGTTCATGTTCATGTATTCTGTTCCCCTGTTTGTCCACCAGATGTCCCCATCGTTCCTCTGTTTAGTCCGTGTTCATGTCCAGTCCTGTCCTGTCCTGTCCAGCTATAGTTCATGTCTAGTCCTGTCTAGTTCATGTCCAGCCCTGTCCACGTTTCCTGTTAACCTGTTCTTGTATATACTCATGTTTCCTGTTTACCTTTGTTTCCTGATTCCTGTTTCGTGTTTCCTGGTTTCATGTTTCCCCGTCCCTAGGTTCCCGATTTCCTGTATCCTGTCCCTGGTCCCCCTTAGCTCCTGGTTCCGGGTTGCCCCCATTCACGTTTCCTGTTTGCTCCCGGTTCCTGGGCGCTCCTGGTCCCTCCTGTTCCCTTCTGGTTCCCTTCTGATCCTGTGCCCTTCTGGTTCCCTCCTGATTCCCTCCTGATCCTGTACCCTTCTGGTTCCCTCCTGATTCCCTCCTGGTTCCTCTTGTTCCCTCCTGTTCCCTCCTAGTCCTTCCTGTGCCCTCCTGGTTCCATCCTATGCCCTTCGTGTTGCCTTCTGTTCCCTCCTGGTTCCCTCCTGTTCCCCTGTCAGATCATGTTTACCTCCTGTTCCCTCCTGTTCTCTGTTCCCTTTCATGTTCTGTTCCAGTTTCCCTCCGGTTCTCTGTCTGGTCATGTTTTCCTCATGTTTCCATGTAAGCCCACTAGGGGTCCCCTGTGTATTGGTTTGGTTTAGTAGTCACGTGTTCATGTAATTCCCTGTTCACCTGTTTTCAGTTCCATGTTAATTAATCCCTGTTTCTCCCATTGGTTCCTGTCCCTGCTCTGTCTGTATTTATTTCATGCTCCGTGTCTGTACAGACACGGTAGCATTAGCGTTCACATCCCCCCATGTCGGTTCCTGTTCCTGTTCCCTGTCCTGTTCCCCCACGTCTGGTGAAGTATTTCTGTTGTCCATGTTTTCAGGCCCACGTGCCTTGGTTTTGTTTTCCTGTTTTGTCCTCTGTAAATAAACCCCATTTTCCCCATGACCTATGTCTCTAGTTTCCTATATCTCTCCACACCTGTGGAGAGGCATACCGTGACAGCTAAATTGTTCCACTTTTAGTAATCAAGCCTTTAATCAGTTGAATTGGGTGCAATGATAGTGAAACAGATCAAATATATGGAGCCAAATTGGGGACATGATCAGAACTTTGACTGCTATCAGAATTCAGCTAGCTTGTAGAAAAGGAGGCAAAACAACAAATTGGGGACATAATGTGAATTTTTAAACATGTTACAAATATTCAGTGTCAAAAAAATCTGTTGTTGCAACATACTGGATGGGAAACAACAACTATATTGCAAACATTGTTTTGCAAATTTCCCACTTGTGGGAAAAAAGGGTTATCTTATCTTATCTTACTTTACTGGAGGTTCACTGGAAGCACAGCAGCAGTTCACAAATAATAAGTGCTAATATGGTTTTGGTCCTCTGTGCCAGAGATGGAGATGCACTTAAGTCGCACAAAGAAAGTCTTGTGACTTGACTTTAGACTTCCCGGTTTTCAGCTAATAACGGTTTTCGAGAGGTCGTTGGAAAGGGGTCACTGAGCCCCATCTAACATTGGAATTTCACATTTAGAGTGAGAGAGATATATTTCATATTTAACATTTAGATTTAACATCATTTAAGGCAAATCTTCCATGTTGGTGAGGGCATATCACGGCACGCAGTCCCGCCCCCTGCTAAGCAACAGCCAATTGTAATCGTGGGGCGTGGCCTATTAGCATATCTTATAAACATTTAGAGCTCAACATTTACAGCTTAAACATCCCTACTAATTGGTCTGTTGGTGCTTACTTATGTCTATTACTCAGGTCAACACAGCTCAATGGTGCCAACACAGGTATATAACACTAAAGAGGCTATTTCTCTAAATCAGGTCTATGTCACTACCACAGGCTGATGGTTCTAAAAGGCATCTATGGCTCTAATACAGGTAAATGATGCTAAAAGTAGGTCTGTGGCTTTATTGTGGGTTTGTTGTATTAAAACATCTATAATTCTACCTCAGGCACTAACACAGGTCTAT
This sequence comes from Brachypetersius gabonensis, assembly GCA_037577145.1. Lineage (NCBI taxonomy): Eukaryota > Metazoa > Chordata > Actinopteri > Characiformes > Alestidae > Brachypetersius > Brachypetersius gabonensis. Next base: position 5,473 of record JBBJLR010023249.1, read on the forward strand.
GGTGTCAGCATAGCTATATTGTGCTAATGCAGCAAAATAACACTATTGGAGCTGTTGCAGTAAATTGGTCTATTGCACCAACACATAGACCCATGTTAGAATAGGTTCTAACATGGGTCTATGATACTAACGCAGGTAAATGATGCTTAACAGATCTATAGTCTTTGTTGCTAACCTAGGTCCATGATAGCTCAGGTCTATGGCACTTACCTAGGTCTATAGCTTTAATGTAGGCCTGCTGCACCAACACCAGGCTAAAACAAATATATATCACTAATGGTGTTAACCAAGGTCTATATTACAAACACAAGTCAACAATGCAACCTCAGGTCTATGGCACCAACACAGCTCTTTTGGGCTAACAAAAGTATATGACACTAATGGGCCTATTGTGCTAACTGTGGTCTATGGTATCAACACAGGTAAAGGGCACTAAACAGGTCTGTGGCACTAACAGAGGCTATATGTGGCACTAACAGCTATATTGCGCTAATACAGGTATAGGACACAACTAGGGTTATTACACTAACTCAGGTATATGGCACTAGCATAAGTCTACGGTTCTAATGTAGGTCTATGGCCCTAACAAAGTCAAATTATGCTAAACTGGTCTATAGTTCTAACACAGGTCTATGGCTGTAACATGGGCCAGGTATATGATGACACATTGGTCTCTGGCACTAACACAGGTCTATGACTGAAATTTTTCCAATAGTTCCAATAGTTTTTATCAGAAAGCTCATAATTAGTGAACATAGTGTGATACAAATGTCATGATACACCATCAAATATACATTTTAAAATATACATTTATATCTTTATACACAGTATAAGTATTACATACACTACCCATCCCTAACTGTACCTCAGTTCTACTATACACTGCATACTGGTGTGTTTGTTAAAGCAGCTGAATGACGGTGCACTACATCGGCCTTGTGGCACCACATAGGCAGAAAGTGAGTGTGTCTGCGTCAATCACTGTCTCCATGGTGAGGAACATCACAGTATAAAAGGCATTCGGACCAAAAAGGCTGTTATACATTGTAGTATTACAAAATAAAACAAGATTAAAATAGCTTTTGAAGGCACTGGTTATGTAACCGTGCCAAACCACCTAACAGCGCTTGTCCACTATTGTACTCTGCAAATGGAAAACAGCGGCAAACCGAATCCCATGTTACATCAACAGTTCGGAGGCATTGAAGGACATGGGGCTCGAAAGTGCACTCAATAATGGGTCCATCGAGAAAGCGTTTTTAGCCATGCCTTTCATTTCAGACTGGACATAGAAAACATAAGCAGAATTGTATTGCCCTGACAGTGTAATAATCCCCTTTCGCACCTCTTGGCTGGAACCTGGACGGCTGGCTGCTGGCAATATAGTCGCCTGCCACCTGCCTCCCAATCTGGTATCGTCCCATTTTAACTGGTCTCTCTATGCCATAATGAATCTGGAGCTTCTGGCCAGACGCCTCACTGAGTGTGCCGTGGTCAATCAATCAACAGATGCCTGTAGCATCTACAACTGTATCCACCATGTTTGCTTGTATGCAAACCATCATAAGGCTTGCATCTACTGACCTATTAGAAACACTATAAAAAAGTGTATAGTCAGCAGATACAGCCTGTATCTGATCTATATTACAACAATTACAGACTCCTAACCCCCATTGGAGTAGCAATTCACTTACTGTACGTTATTTATCTTCAGAATTTATAACCCAGTATTTCAGGTTTTTCTACAGATTTTTTATTGGATTTTTCTACTTTATGTTTATTGTCTTTGTCTTTGTGTCTCTGTTTATCTGTGCAGTCGTAGCAGAAACAATTTCCACTGGAATCAATAACGTTTTCTGATTCTAAATTTTGGCTCCAAGTCTGGATGCCTGTTTTAAAATTACCCCCCACTCAATGGTTTATCCCATTAACAGGAGTCCAAGAGAGCAGAAATTAAGGAATTATCAGAATCAGCATTCCCCACCATACAATTTTGGTTTAAATGCTTTTATTCTAAACTCAACATTTGAGAAATTTAGTTTTTAGTGTTTTCTACCAGATTATGTAATTTATCCATTTTTGGCCAAGTGAGTAATTTTATATAAAATTACATATATTTATATATAATTGTTATGTATTGTTATATACTTTTCAGTTCTTGTCATAAATATCAAATATTTTTTCCTTTGTTTATTTTAAATCCTTCAAATTCCAGTGTTTGTACAAAGCACTTGTTAGTAAACAACCTAAAAAATTGCTATTTTTTATGCTACTGGGACCAAAAATGGAACAAATCTGAAAAATGTAACAGATCAGCAACACTGAATTTTATTGTCCTGCACAAACACAAAACTATTATCTGACATCCTTAAGGTCACACCTGTGTCAGAACTGTGATTAATTTGCTCCATTGGAGGGCAGTGAGCCATCAGACTCCCCGACTGGGAACTAAGATTATTATATAAAATTCATCACTCTGCCAAAAATGGAAACATGACATAATCTGGTAGAAAACACTAAAACCTAAATTTCTCAAGTGTTGAGAATGAAATTGTTTTCGTTTTTCATGGATGTATGGAGTATATTATAAACATTTTGGAGAATATTATTGATATCTTTGACAATATTATTGATATTATGGAGTATATTATTGATATATTTAATGGGTTTAAGTTAAAAATTAAAAGATCTGAAAAAACTCCAGACCCAGAGACTGAAGTGGACAAAAAAGTCCCATAGGAGGGACCAGAGGGGTAAAAACGCTGCTGTGGAGCTCATAATCTTTAAACAAATGCAAAATCCACTAGAGCACTCCACATTTGACCAATTAAAGTTGTTTATAACAACATCAGTTTTTGATTGACGTCTGAGCTGTCATTGCTGATCATTTATTGTAGCAATACTCCTACTTTGATTGGCTAGTCCTTACAGTTGTCTCCAGTTAGATACAAAATAGAGATCAGGGTAAAACATTATTTGTATTCCACCTGTCTTTGGTGCCGCTTGGAGTCTGAGCCTAATTAATTCCGGCAAAATTTCAATGCTAAAATAATGTGTATATCCAGTGTAGTGTACATGTATCAGAGATGGGGACTGAAGTCTGAGAGTCGCACTTAAGTCGCACAAACAAAGACTTGTGACATGAATTTAGACTTCCCTCAACGACTCGGGACTTGACTCGGACTCAAGACTTAAGACTTGACTAAGACTCTGGAAAAATGACTTGTGAACACCTCTGACATGTATTCACGTTTTTGATCAGGCACTGAGTACTTCAATTTGTATTTTTGTAATCGGCTCGCCTCCATAGTGCATGAGGAGAGTCACCTTAAAGGGTGTGGAGCGGAGAGAGAGCCCGTGGCTATTCCAATTGGCTGTTACTTAGCAGGGGGCGGGGCTGGGTGCTGTGATTTGCCCTCACCAACATGGAGGATTTGCCTGAAATGATCTTAAATCTAAATGTTAAATGTGAAATATATATCTCTCACTCTAAATGTGAAACTCTAAATGTGAAGCTCGGTGACCCTTTTCCAACGACCCCTCGAATACCGCTATTAGCTGAAAAACGTTCACCTCGGACAAAAGTAATGGGACACCGTGGCGAGGGGACACCGGTTTTCAGGTCATTGGAAAGAGTGCGAGATATAAATAAATAATTTCATGGAATGAACATGGCTTACCAGTTTTGACTCACGAATCACAGCATCGAGTCCGAGTCAAGTCTCGAGTCGCTGAGGGAAGTCTAAAGTCAAGTTACAAGTCTTTGCGCGACTCGAGTCAAAGTCCCCATCCATGTGGTTCAGTGGTAAAACATGGTGTGAGTGAAGACAGAATTCTGTCCGATACTCCTATGCGTTTTTAACACAACCTTTTTTTGCCCATAAGAACAATGTTTGTCTTCAATCTCCGGTTTTATAGCAACCATGCAATCACACTTTCCATTTTCTAGCAGAAACACAGTTTAGTTGTTTATAAGCCATTCGCTAGCTTGGACCTTAAATATATCTCAGAAATGTTTGATGAATATCAGACTGGAAGGTTTATTAGATCAGCTAGAGGTGCCCAGACCTGAAACTCAAATGACTTTTGGTCATTATTCTAACCCTAACCCTGCTGGAACCGGCTCATCATGAAGATTATTTTGAATAAACAGCCACTGCCTTCAACTAACCTATAAACGTGCACATGCACCTGCATCTGTATCCTTTTTTAAACCTTTCTTAAACTTATTTTAATGCATCTTAAACCTCACTTTTAGTCAACATTCATTTTATGGCTACTTTAATAGCTTACTTTCTTCCTGTATTCCATTTTATTCTTATATTATTGCTGAAATGACCTACTAAATATATTTATATCGTACTATTTATTACTGTAAAAGCTAAATCACCATGGAGTGCTAAGCGTCCTAGTTGGAACACGAGTTCATCCCCAGATTTAGGCCGCTTCCTGTTGTCAGGCAGGCCACCGAACTTAATTACAACCCAGTCTTTAGTGTTGTGTGGCGAGCTAATTGCTCTGTATCCCCCCTGGTGTCGTTCTTTCTCCACTCCGGCCTGCTGCCTCTAATTGTCATGTACAAGCTCCAGCACTCCAGATTTAGTGCAGCGCTGCCCTTAATTTAATTGAAAAACCTGGAAAAGGGAGGGAGGAGAAATGGAGGAGAAAAGACAGAAAATTAAAAAAAGAAAAGGAAAACGAAAAAAGCAATCTTTCTTCAAGAGGCAATAAAAAGGCTTTGAATAATGCATGGGGCTGATGGATAGGTTTGCAAATAAAAGTGTTGAGCAGAATGGCGGTGGCTGAGTAGAGTGGAGGTGTACTGTGCTGTCGATGTTCACGCCTGTTGAACATGATTCACTGTTACTAATGCCACTGGAATAGAGCCTGGCTGGATGTTAAAGGGCCCATATCATATATTCAGCCTTGCCATCATAGGGGCAGGCCTGATTATGCTCTGTTTGTACTAAACCGTGCAGTTGGGCAGTGTTCTAATGAATATGCAAGTAAAAGAGCTGAGAAAAAATACCTAGTGTGACTCTTTTACAACTTGCATTGAAACTACATGACATTTCTGAATGCTGTCCTTATATTTCTGTAGCCAACACATATGTTTACAAGGTTCAAACTTCGAAAGTCTTGCTCAGACGTGTTTTTTTTTACTTCGTTTGAACATAGTTTTTGTCATGTCATGTTTACACAATATTTAAAAAACAAACTAATTTCATTACATTCACTTTATGCACATATTATTATAGCTGAGGCTTTCCAGAATATAACAATATTTGTCACGTTGGCATAGACATTTTTAGTTAGATGAAATACTTAAAAATGAAAAGGTGTAGCAAATTGCCTCATAGTGGCAGAAAGGCATCGGACCTCAGAGGATTAAGGACTGAAGAACAGTATGCTCAGAAACGTTTATTCTAACGTGACTCAATTTTTGACAATGATGAAAACTATTCTAATTTTTGGATGTTAACAGTATTTTCAAAAGATGCGGTAGGAAAAAACTTCTGTTGATAAAAAGTGACTTCGAAATAGTAATGGAAACTCAGGGAGTGGCAAGAGACTCCTGCAGGCTCCACCCAGGTACCAACCAGAGATGGGGACTCGAGTCTGAGCCTCGCACTCTTTCCAACGACCCGAAAACCGTTCACCTCGCCCCGTGTCCAATTACTTTTGTCCGAGGTGAGCGGTTTTCAGCTAATAACGGTTTTCGAGGGGTCATTGGCCCCATCTAACTGTGGAGTTTCACATTTAGAGTGAGAGATACATTTTTCATATTTAACTTTTAGATTTAACATCATTTAAGGCAAATCCTCCATGTTGGTGAGGGCAGATCACAGCATGCAGCCCCGCCCCCTGCTACGGAACAGGCAATTGGAATCGCGGGGCGTGGCCAATTAGCATATCTTCTAAACAGTTACAGCTCAACATTTATAGCTCAAACATCCCACATTTAGAGTCGCCGTCTGTAAACATTCCAGCTCAAACACTTGGGACTTGACTTGTGAACATCTCTGGGACCAACCCTCACCTGATGCAGTATATACAACCATTAAGTGAGAATGTGTCTGATATTCCAGTTGTGTGCTACATTGCCCCGACCTGACATTCCAGACATCTCCAGACATTGTCCAAAGATCATGTGTGGTGGTTAGTTAGAGTAGTGGAAAACATCGCAGCCTTCTAAGCAGGTGAGTGGAGTTCAAACTCCTCAGTGGGGAACACACCACACCACACATTTATAGCTATATTTATCAGACACTTTTTTCCAAAGGTACTTCCATTTCCTAACTTTAGGGGGCAGTCTCTGGAGCAACTTGGGATTAAGGGTCTTGCTCAGGAACTCAGTGGTGGTGCTGAAGGTACGATACGAACTCATGACCTCTTGGTCTGGAGGCAAGGTTCCTACCCATTGAGCTACTTCCACAATAAGAGTCCTTACACACACACACACACACACACACACACACACACACCACACCAATAAAAGTCCTTACACACACACACACACACACACCAATAAGAGTCCTTACACACACACACACTCCTAGCGCTACATTCACCTACAGATGTGAGCCACTTTGGATAAAAGCCTCTGCCGAATGATTACAGTTTGCTTGATAGTTCATTTAAGCTGTAGGATAAAGGTGCTAGATCCAATATTGGAGGTGCTATTATTTGTTATTATTTGTAGCCACAATTAATTAGAATCTGTGCAAACAACAGATTCCATCAGAATCAGATCTGCACCAACTAAAACTGTACTATTCTACTTTTTTAAAAGACTTTTAAATTTCTGTAGTTCTATTACACTTTTAATCTTCTTTTACTGATTTCCCCACTGTTTGAGACCGATATTACTATCACAGTAGCTACACTTATAATGTGTAATTGGTCATTTTATGCCACTCCTATTGGCCGACAGTAAACAATGTACTGCAACACACTGCATTTACAGACAAAGCTTCAATTTTTCCACTCTGAAGTGTGTAATGTGGCTAATTACAAAGGAAACCACACTGTTCTGAGCACATAAACATTAAAACACTTAACCAGCTTCAGGTTTTATTTGTTCTGCCACTCTAAAGCATGTAATTTGACTAATTAGGTGCCTTAATTGCTAGTTAGCTTAACGTACTGGCTCACAGGAAACACTAAGCTGTAAAATACAAAGAAATTTGGTACAATAAGCTGGTTTTAGCCAGATAACAGCCATGGCTGCATGTTTTATAGAGCTGGTCGAGCTAATTCCCCCCCTCCCCCCTTCAGGAGAAATAAGGAGCAAAAGAGAAAATCAGCTGAAGACAGAAGTTCTCCTGCAGTTCTCCTCGGTTCTCAGTTTCTTCTCTTTAACACATTATGGATCAAAACTGTCTGACTTTGGGAGTCAAGACTCGAATTTGATCCCTGAGATGAATTAAAGTTGTTTTACAGGATCATTAAAAACAAAACCAAGTTTTCTTTTGGATCTTCTGGTTTATTACAAGATAGCTATGTAGGAGGGGGAGGGGGGGGGGGGGGGAGGGGGGGGGGGGGGGGGGGGGGCG
>JBBJLR010023285.1:0-13025 GCA_037577145.1 Brachypetersius gabonensis
GTTACTGAATATGTAGCGAGTAAAATATTACTGAAAATTGATTAGTAATGCCTTACACTACTGCGTTACAGCAAAAATACATTACTGTAATACATTACTTTTGTAACGCATTACTCCCAACACTGGTCCTTACCCCTTCATTCGAATTAATTGGTCACCTAGATTAGCCCAGTTACAAAGTTAACATATTAAAGACACCATGCAAAAGTTTACTTTCTGCTTACAACAAAACTATGCACTTAAAGGTGGCCCCCCTCCCTATGTTTAGGGTTGTAATTTGTACATCAGTAGGTCCTAAATGTAAAAATGTAACTGCTAGCCATGTAGACATTAAATTAAATTGATGTAGACCTCAAAAACCAAATACTTAACATGACATTATTATGCAAATAATGAATGACAAGTGTTATCTTGGTTTTAATACTACTATGATTGCAGTGCTACTGGTTCGGACCGATTCTCGCGGATCATGAAGCACATGTTAACACAGCGGAGGTTTGTGAACAGTCATTAACACAGTCATTTTATTGTAAGTGTTATCGTTGTGCTTAAGTTTGATTCTCTTGCAGCTATTACCCGCTCTACCCCCCTGCTGAAGAAGTTAATATGGATTATGAGAGGTTCCAGCAGTACGGCATGCTGCCCCTTACTCCGGACATTCTGATTGTCCCATCCGAACTGCGTTATTTTATCAAGGTAATGCAGATCAATGATTAGAGGTTGCTAGAAATGGTTACAACCAGGTGACAGCAAGCAAATTCACTTTTAATTACAAAATGGTGGGGAGGTTATTGTTTGATGCAGAATTGCAACACTTTTCCTTTCAGGATGTCATTGGCTGTGTGTGTGTCAATCCGGGACGTCTAACAAAAGGACAGGTTGGTGGAACCTATGGACGGTTACTCATCCAGCAGAACCCAGTGCAAGAGGAGGGGAAGAGAGTGAACCCATGTATAGCCTGCCAAGTGGTAAAAATATAGTACCTTCACAGCCTGTCTGTCTTCCTACTCGATGGCCACTTCTAAAGTATGTAATTGTTTGTCTATAAATCATTTTCACATGAATGCAAGTTGTGGAAAAATAAAATGTATATTAGATCATGCACTTGACTGGCTCCTATTTTTTGATAGACCACATGTACATTCTTTTTGAGGTATAATAAACACTTAATCAGTTTTGTGCTATAATTGGGCCAAAACGAGTACTCATTCGAACATAGTACTACTATTTGCACTAGTATTAATACATTTTGAAACAGAATGAATTGCTAATATAGGTTAAATGAGAGGAGACAAAAACATGCTTTTGACTGCTGCGACAGTTATATACAATGGCCCTCTATTCTGGACAGAGGTAACGGAGTAATGGTGCCAGTGATTGCAATAAAAGTGAACTTTCTGTCATACGTGAACACACCACAGCATCCAGTGTGAACAGCACAAAATTCTTCCTTTTCTACCTTGGTTCCTTGCTCAAGGTATACACTAGGGAGTTGAACCCACGACTTTATTGCATATACCCTAACCGCTAGACCACCAGCTGCGTCTGCGTTTCCCAGACACATCGGAACCCATTTATAGCTGTACTTGGCATTTCATACAAGGCCGAATGTGAGACATTTTATAAACATTTTTATACATGTTTCAAAGGTGTTACACACACTATTTACTATACATAAACTCTGGCTGGCCAGCTGTTTTTTCTGCACAAGTGTGTTTCTAGACGATCTCCAATTTTAATAATTCTGTTAAATATACATTTCTTTGGGGTTGTACAAAATACAATATATACAAAAACAGTATACCATGTCCTACTGCTTAGTGAAAGTTTTGAAATGGATCCTCTTCACTTAGGAATATTTTCCAGTCCCATTGCGATGTCTTTCAGTTTAGGATCATCTATCCAATTCACCTTGCTGGCAAGTATGATCCCCTGGGGGAAAAAAGGTAGCACATTTATATATAAATAAACAATTAACTTCCACATAACTTGCAGGCCAGTTTTAGATGTGCAATATCGGACAACTTTTCCCCCTAACCTTGAAACACTACTAGTGCTAGGAAGAACTGATTTAGGAGGAAAGGATTTAAATGTAAGGGGAAAAGTGATTTTTCCCTAACTGATGCGTAAACACTGGTTTGTGTCATAATATATAACAGATTTGGAACAGCCTACAATCCAGCTGACTAATCCTGTAGTCAAAAACCAGCCTAGAAGACAGCAGAATTGAAATGAGTTGCAAGAAAATTAGTTGGAGCTAGGGAAACTAAAAAGAAGGGTACTGTAAAGACATTTTAGACATGTAAATGTCTAAGTGTATACAAAAAAAATCCCGCCATATTTAAATGTGTGTTTTGTTGTATGTCAGTTACTCCAATGCAGTAGAAGTCTTTGCAATAAACAAATGGCCCTACCCGAAGTACATTTTGGGAAATTGTAGCAATCCTCTGGTACTTTTGCAGGATGGCCTCAGCTCGCTCCACTGCCTGCTTCTGTGCCTGCCCTCGATTCTCTCCCATCTGTTTCAGCTCATTAATCTCTTGCATCTTCTTCTTAATAAGCCCTTTCATCTCTGGAAATACAAAATGCACCTCAATTTCTAAAAAAAAAGTCTGGTTTACACAAAATGAATGGCAAACATTTACAGCATTTAGCAAACAATTTTATCCAAAGCGACTTCCATTCCCTAACTACAGCGGACAGTCTCCCAGGAGCAACTTGGGGTTAAGGGTCTTGCTCAGGGACCCAAGCTGAAGGTAGGATTCGAACCTATGACCTCTTGGTCCTGAGGTAAGTATCCTACCCACTAAGCCACCACCACCCAAACAATATACTCTGCATGATAAAGTTAAGACTGTTAAGCTTCAACAAAACACATGCAAGAGAATCAAAGGCATATTTGTGGTTTTTTTTAAAAAAAAAGGTTCCAGTAATACCAAGTCTCTCCTTCTGAATGTCTGTAATTTTGTCCTGAAGTTCACGGGTTTCCTGCATAAAGTGGCAAGAAAAGGCAAGAATTATTAATTATTAATTCAGTAATCTGTTCTCAAGCAATATCCAATTATCAAAATGTAATTGATTCAATATTTACCCCCAAATCTCGGTCACAATGTAAGCATAGCATAATTCAGTGCTTTTATCCATTAATAAACAGTTCCAACCTTTATAAGTTTCATGGTCTTCTCAGAGAGGTCTGCATTTTCATCAACCATTACCTTCAGTGACCTAAAAGAGAATAGTTTATAGGTGATACTTTTATTGAAGATGCTGCACCTTAGTTTACCATTTAATACACAGTAAACCCCCGCAAATTCCTGATTTAGAGTCCGTGAACTCTGCAACATATAACGTTAAATGCATTTTGTGCAAGTACTAAGAAAAAATATATAATTTACTAATTTTATGACAAATACTGTAAATTCAGCTACTTTCCAAACGAAATATAACTATACATTTTTTGGTCAAGAGAACACAAAGAACACGTGCCTTGGGATGGTGAAATACCACTGTACTTCCAAGTGGGGAATTTAAAAGTAGCCGGTTGCTATTTTTAACGGTAATGTTTGAACCTGAATTGTTTTGGGGTCATATTTATCACAAATTTGTGTTTCTTCACAATTCAGGGGTTTACTCGGTGTGTGTGTGTGTGTGTGTGTGTGTGTGTGTGTGTGTGTGTGTGTGTGTGTGTTCCTTGTTGTTTTTTTTTAACTTTATACAATTTATCCTCACACCATGTTATTTTAGTCTATCACAAGAGACTAAAGAAGCAATGAAAGTTTCCCATATAACACACAAATATCAGACACTGTACAGCTGCATGTTCAGGAAACCATATGGGCAGAATACAGAAGAAATTTCTTGTGTTGTGTGTAAAAAAAAGTCCAGTAAACTTTTGTAAGTAATCTTGGACTGGTTCACAGTAATAAGCTTTGGTGGGGCCTCAGTTCCTTGGTTGCTGAGCACTTCAACCATGGCTCTCTTCTCAGCTGCATTAAAAAAAGGCTAGCGCTACCAGCTCTTCACTTAGAGACTACAGCTGCCCATACAACTTCTTCAGTGCACCGCAACATCCCCGAGAGTCAGGTGAGGTGAGAAGTTTCAACAGCCACAAATCATTGGCCAGTGCTGGAGTTGACAGACAAGCCAGAAATCACAACCTGATGTAAGCGGCTATACCAAACACACAGAAGTCACCACGGACTTCACAAGCAGGAATCTAGCGTCCCTAAAAAAAATGAGTCGTGCCATGAATAGATGGCACCTTGCTTCCTGAACATTAGGCCACGAACCAGAACTCCTCCAATGAAGTGCAAAATCAAGTCTTCACGCTCACTGATCGAGCTTACTGGTGATGAAGGTCTTCATTTCATCCAAAACACCAGCGCCAAGTGCTGTTGCAATCACAGGAATTTCAATACTGAGCTTGTTTGTGTCAGCAACAACATTTGGCCAGAAGGCCTTGAACAGCAGAATGTCAGGGCCAATGGAAGGTCCAGTCTGGATGCTGAAGGCCTCCTCCAGCATGATTTCATGTACGTGATGTCTGCATGCGAAGTGCAGGACATTTCTTCCCAGGCGCTGTTCAAACAGGGTGCAGGCTCCATTCACTCTGTGTTAATGGATGTTGTGTCAAAACTGATAGCCATGATGCTGTCAACAATACCCCAGTCAGACACTGCGTCCATCAATGCATCTGCCATAGCCTTGCCCGTTCCTGATAATAGCTTTGGAACACACAGTAGTTTGCCAGATCCGGAAACAATGATTGGGAGTCGATCAAATTTTTAATCTCCAGTGAGATCTTCCGTAAGTTTCCCATCCCAGTGAGGAACCATTGGCTTATGGGGGTAGAACTCAAATAGATTATAATTTAGCATGGTGCATCTGTCAGTGTCGTCAGATTGATGATCTCTTAGATGTATTTCTCAATGCTTTGGCCTGTAGCATGAATAATCGAGCAATGATCTGCACTGAGGGTCACTGGCTTTATGCATGCAACTGGGCACAGGATTATCATAAGCCTAACAGCTTGCATTTTGTCATTTAATTTTGCAGACTTCAAATGAAAGTGCGCTTAGACTTCTGTGATTCATACAGAGACTTCAACTTTCATTTCATTTGGGTACAGCAATCTTGGGGAAAAAAATACACTTCTGTTTCTATCATTGGAGCATCAAATGGCATACCACATAAGGACACCCTAGTGTGTGTGTGTATATACAGTAAATCACCAAGAGCACCCGTGTATAGTGAAAAACCACACTGTGATGTGGTTAAAAAAAAAAAGAAGCCAATTTTTAGTGTAAACTCTAATTTCATTTAATTAAAATACATTACCCTGAAAGAAAATGTAAAGGTAAACCCCTATTTGTACTGCAGTTTACACTGAACTCCCGCAATGCTACAATGTAAATATTAATGTAATATTGATTCCAAATGTAATAATCCTTCCCAAAAATGTGCAGTTTTTACAGTGTCTAACAAATTTAACCTCAACCATCCTAGACCCTGAATAGATGTAAAACCGCTGTATAAGTGTTCTGAGATTTAATCAAAAAATGGGTTCACTTTTCTCAGATACACTAACATTTACGAATGAATAGAGACTTACGTATCACCATCATTATCCTCATCATTATGGATTATCTTCTGAATGACAGCATTCCAAACCTGCATTCTAAAATATTTTTTTGAAAATACAAACAGAAACGTTTTCATCCAAAAGTTACTGTCAAACCAAGGAGCTTAAAAACTGTAAGAAGTTACCTGTTCAGGGCCAGTGTTCTGTTGAAATGTGAGAGTCTTGCATGTTCTATTGCATTTTCAAATTTAGACCTACAGATAGTAATGTGAAGATAAGTGTTAAACCATATCTCAGAAAAATGTATTTTAACCAGAAAATATGTAAAAGACTCACAGATCTGCATCAGCATCAAACTGGTCACTTGATCTCTTGAGTTTTTCTGTTGTAGACATACAGAGATGAAAGTTAAGAGTCTATCACACATGTCTTGCTAAATGTTATGCTGTATAAAGAATTTTGCCAACATGATAAACTGTATGAGTTGCTGACAATGCGAAGCACCTCACTTTACTGAATTGTCCTGATATCTGAAAATACACTATATGGATAAAAGTGTTGGGACACCTGACCATTACACTAACAGAAACTTTAATGACATTGCAATTCAAATACAAAGACTTTATCTGGAGTTGGTCCTACCAGTGTAGCTATAACAGCTTCTGCTCTTCTTGGAAGGTTTATCACAAGATTTTGGATAATTTCTAGGGTTTTTTTTTTCTGTGGAAGCATGCTATCCAAAATGTCTTGGTGTGCTGAAGCAATAAGATTTGACTTCAGTATAAGTATGGTGCCTAGCCCAAACCCTGAAGAAAGTGTGTCCCAGTACTTTTGTCTATTTGGTGTATCCACGAGGTTCGAGCACTTACCCACATTGACCTTAATGTTCATATCAAAACACTGATTAGCCATCATGTCTTTCATCCTAAAGAAAGAGGCAATTTTTTCAGAATTAATATACAATGTGAAGTCGAAGTAGCTAGTAGTTTCAGCAAAACATAGTATTTTAGATTCACCTCATTAAATGGATAGGTGTTATCCCCACAGAATCAGATGATGGTGGGTGATCATTCACTGCGACAAGATCATGGTCTGAGGTAGAACCCACAATGTTCAGGGAGTCCATCTGCAAAAAATGAAAACAAAAAGCAAGTTACAACACTTTAAACTGCTCTTAGATATCGGCATGCCCCCTGTCTGGTTACTGAATTGTTTATAGTACAGCTCTAGTCTTAGCGTAGCTTAGCTTAGCTTAGCTAGATAGGACAAAACAAAAGTTTGGGTTCAATTCCTGCTTTATCTTTTAATACACCCGGTAATGTCAAAACACACAGACATACAAAAACAGAACATAAACTCACATGTAATGTATTATGATTTCCTTTCAACGCCTCTCTTTGTGTGTAGTTTTTCTCAGCTAGCAACTGAATCAGCCGCCTTTACGACGCGTTCAGTCACGTGACCTGCGAGGGCTCTATACCGATTGGCTGACGCGTCTTCTAGGCAGAACTTGGAGAACGCCTCGATGCCACATGCGACGCCTGTTCATCACAGTAAAAGGGTATTTAATGACATTGCATTCAAATAAACAGACCTCAACATGAGGTTGGTCCCTATTTGCAGATAGAACAGCTTCCACTCTTCTTAGAAGGCTTTTGGGGTGTTTCTTTGGGAATTTTTCATTGTCAGTGAAACAAAACAACATTCCACAAGGTAAAAAAAAAAGCTTATACATTAGGAAAACCAGGGCATACCTGACTTCTGGAACAAGCCATGGTTATTTCTCGTCTCAATTACTACAATCCCCTCTTGGTGGGTGTTCCCACTTACATGCTGGCTCAGCAGCTACATCGACTACCCATGGCTCCCTGAATTAAGTTCAAGTCACGAACTCTTTCCTACAGAGTGACATCTGCGTCTGCACCCAGCTACCTTAATCCAACCATTCAGCCTTACGTTCCTTCTCGCTACCTCCGCTCTCCACGGAACATCGTCTGACTCTGTATCCTACACACAAGGCAAACCAGTCCAAAATCTTCTCTTTTGTAGTTTCCTGCTGGTGGAATGAGCTGCTCAAGCCAACACGAGCAGCAGAATCCCCTCTAACTTCAAAAGCCTCCTGAAGACTCAAATGATCAGAGAGCATCTCCTCTCCTGATGCAATCTTCCTACATATTTCTCTACATAAAGGTCTAATTAAGGTTCTGAACGTAAATATGGTTTTAGTTTAAACAAGAAACTTGTGATTTAATCTTTTTTATTTATTTATTAAACTCTGTCGGCTTAGGAGCATCCTGGGTAATCGACTATGATCGCCTGTAAGTGCACTAGGAAGCGCCCTACTTAGGGCAGAGTGGCTCATGTTGGAGCGGACCCCTACCCCATCGACTCATTAATCTAGAGAAATAAAGGGACTGGACTCCTTCCTGCAGAACCTGACCCAGCTTCAATCTGTCTGTACGTGTCCTGCGGAATGTGATGGGATAGTAACTTAATGTCCTATAGATAGACTCTGTTTTGGTAAGATGGGGCTCTCTTATGTCTACTCTAGGGCTGTCAATCCTGTGTTTACGCAGGTTCTTGTAATTTCTGCTCAGCTCAAGTGCATCACAGTGCTAACAGGCTAATTGCTAATGTGTGTTCTTGGTATGTAAACACAGCTGAGTTTCCTACCACACAAGATATTTAGTCCAGTGATTATTTCGAGAGAAATATTACCACTATCAGGACTGTACATGTTATGCTCTTTAGTCCAGCAGCTGATGTTGGTCTGACAGGTCTCACTCTGTGACACTAGAGAGATGCATTTCTTCATTCTTGCTAAAAACAGCCACTGCAGTGAACAAAAGTATTGGTACAATTTGTTTTAGGGGTTGGTCTAGGCCCCTTACTTTCAGTGAAGGGTAATCTAAATGCTTTGGGATGAACTGGAACGGAGACTGCGACAAAAGTCTCCAAAAGCCTTCTGAGAAGAATGGGAGCTGTTGTAGCTGCATAGGGGGACCAACTCCATATTAAAGTCTATGTATTTGAATAAAATGTTATTTCAGTGCCTCTTGGTGTAACGGTCAGGCGTCCCAATAATTTTGTCCATATAGTCTATTGTGTCCAGCAGATAATGTTGGTCTGATAGATCTCTACATTCTTCTTCATTCTTACTAAACAGCCCCTACAGTGCAGACGATTTACAGTTCTTGTATGTGATGTCCTTAAGTGTCCTTGTCCGGACTAACACTAGCGTCGGTTCTCTAGTTAATGAAAAATGGAAACAGCTCCATCCTCAGGTGCTCAGTGACAGTGCGGCCCCGGCGGCAGGGCTCTTTACCCCGGACGCTGTAGGCTGAGGTCATGGGAAGCAGAGTCAGTAGTGGCAAAATGGCTGCTGCCACTCGGGTCGTGCAGGTAAATAGAAACTTTATCAAACATTTTAGCATCTTTCTGTTTTTACTTATGGAAGAGGCGTTAGATTGCAACCCCTTTCCCCGTTAACCGTGAAGAGATGTTTATACAGTGTTGCACGCATTTCTTTTTGTGTATTTTCCTGATGTCCTTGTCAGTGTCAGTGTTCCACCTCCCTCTGCTCCTCTGCTGTTGTGATTTGTTTTACTATAATTAGAGACAGTTCCACCGTGGAGCTCTGGGTTCTCACCCTCTATAAGGTTATATCTTTATTGTCAATGCAATACACAGGAATGTACAGTGCAAACTAATAAGATTTTCAGTTCTGTAGATTTTAGTCTCTTTTTAAATATACGTATAAAATATATAAAATAAAGTTTCATATCAAGTGGAGATCAGTATTTAAGGAGATACAATGAATGAAATAGGGCTGCAATTATCGAATATTTTTGGAGTCGAGTATTCTGACGATTTTTTTCATCGAGTAATCGGATAAATCATACTTTTGTGTTTTTAAACAACTATATCAATAGTGAGTTATGCAACATAAAAGACCTCTTAAAATGAGCAAGCAATTGGCTGTTATTACTCACTAAGAAGGTTTTTATTCAAACTCAACACTTTTGTTAGATCAAAGCTTAAAATCTTTGGCTTATTGGCTCCAGAACGAAGCCCATTTAATCAACCTTTCTGGGAAACATTTATGATGTACATTGTATCCTTATTAACAGTAAAGAAAACAAAAACGTCCTGTTATTTAGTGATTTTGTCATTTTCTCTGTCTGTATGCGCTTTAAGATTTGTTTGTAAAACATAAAATGAAATTTAAATATTTTATTATATCGCTCCTGCTGATCAATTTGAATTAATTATTTTTTTAGCATTAAATGGTCAAACTAATCGAATCATTCCAGTTATTCGAATAATCATTTCAGCCCTAGAATGAATAAATAAATAAATAAATGGCCAAGAACCCCGTAGCATATAATAAATAAATGGATGAATACTTAGAACTATAGGTATCAATAGCAGCAAGTCAGTATTATAAATAAATAAGACACTAAGCAGTATTAAATAATGTTGCACTAAATATCACAGTATCATGGTTTTAGCCTGGAAAAAAGGCTGCATCGTGTAAACTTACTCCGAAAATGTGATATAAGGAGTTGAGTCTGATGTGTAATTTCGTTGCAGGCTGTGCGACCTCATGCCCCGTTAATTAAATTTCCAAAACGGCAAGGCATCCCCAGGCCGAATGGTGAGTCCTGTTTGAGTTCATTTGTTATATGTAGCAAATGGAAAAACCCAAAATAAGCATAGTATTATCTCCAAATACACTTAGTCTAGTCCTTATGGGTGAGTGTCAGTTTGAATGATTCCAAACTGGAGGAAAACATGTATGACCACTTGAGTCTATATAAGTTTATTTTCTTACTGTATTTTTCCTTTTGTATGATGCAGTTAGTGTCATTTATAAACAGTCAGAACACTAAACCTATAAAAGTCCCTGCAGCCCTTGTTGATTTTGAAGGGGCCATGGTTAATGTTAATGTTATTCTTATTTTCAGTACAAGAAGCACTAAAATTGCTTGGAGCCATCACCCCACAGTCATCTCCAGCTCCACCAGCACAGTCAGCCACACCTGCACCAAGACCCCCAGGAGCAGTCAGTCGCCTCCCAGGGACGCCAGACAGCATTGCTATCATTAAAGAGCTCCCACAGAGATACCGTAGACGGGGACTTGCGCTGGAGGAAATGGACTACATTCAGGTTAGTGCTGGGTCAATACGACGCTGCAGAAGTGATGTATTTTTTTTTTTCTTCAAGCTAGAATGTTCCCGTTATAGCAGGCACTTGCAAAACAGGAGGGTATTCCTCTCTGAGAAAACTGGGGGGTAGTAGGCTTGTGCAGTCTTCAGTTATTCTTAGCTGTCTCACTTTCTTAGGCTCATAGGCTATGTTCACACTTAGTGTTTTTTTTTTCTTCAAACTGCCAGCATCTGTTTTACATTATAACTCTATGGTGTAAACTCTTTATTTCAAAAAATTTTTGAGCGCTTTTTTAAATGCCACCGCCGGCGTCTTTAAAAAAAAAAAAAAAAGGAGACGGTGCCGGTAGATAAACTAAAAAAGCAGTCAGGAATTTTTACTCCATAGGGTTATAATGTAAAACAGATGCTGGCAGTTTGAATTTTGTCTGCGTTTTTGTAGTCGATGGTGCAATGATTTGTAGCAGGTCTTCAAATGGACTTTTCTGTTGTCTAAAATATACCACAAACCGTACATCATCCAATCGGAGCTCCTGGACTAAATTGTTGTAAGCACCATAGTTTCCTTCCCCGTATAATTCTATCACCCACAAACGTCTTTGTGAACCGACATTCTCCTCCCCGGTAACTTCAAGAGCCAACTTTCTCTTTCTCGACATTTTTGCATCACACAGCACTAGGCTACTGTTGCAGCTGTTATACCAACAAAAGACGCGCTCGGCTACTATTTGTAACCGAACGCTGCCAGCTTTTTTTTTGTGCTAAAAAAGCGCCGTTAACTTTTTCTTGTCAAAAAAGACGCCAAGTGTGAACACTCCCTTAGTGTGCCATTTATTTTATAAAGGGCATGTGGTGTACAGTTTATATGATACAAGTCTAGACAAACACGCATGTATACACTCCTGCAGTCGAACAGGAGTGACCCTGGCCTGAAGTTTGCAGAAAGTTGGGCTGCCAAATCATAAACCAGTTATGGTTCAAAAAGGCAGATCAGGATCATATGACATGGTCACTCCACCATAAAATAATGGTTGCGTTTAATACATAGTTGCAGATCTTTCGCAGTAACTGAGGTCTGAAACCCAATGGGATAATCAGGTGCTGGTGACTCCGTGCTAGGTTGTTACTGTTGCTGCCACTTTGGGCTTTGTATGTTCAGTATTTGTCTTTAGTAAGTGAAGTGCATGCTCAATAAGACTGTCAGGTGACTGACTTTGCCAATGTAGAACATACTGGCCATTTCCACACTCTTGCTGGTGCTATGAAAAGCCATGTTGAAGCATTTAGCTGAAGCTGAGCAGAAAATCTGCACCATATATAGTTGATTTGGCCGTTCCTAATGTTTGTTTCTCTGATGGGTTTGCTTTGCTTTTTCAGTTTAATTATGGCTTGCTTCACTTGCAGTTATAGCTCTTTGTACTTTCATATTGAGAATTAATGGCAACAAACCCATAATATAAACGCCTCACTTAATATAAACTGAGCAGCAAGTTGTCCACATACTTTTTCAGACCTTAAAAATGAAAATAGATGTAGTTTATAAATTGTTCCCAATTGTTTTGGATATTAGCTGCATTTAAAATCACGGCTTTTAGCTGACACTCTTATCCAGAACGATGTACAATAGTGCTCAAGTAGTGCACCTCTGTTTCTTAAACCTGTGAAGCAACTTAAATCCACGTCCACTATTCAACTGGAATACTGCATGTTCGATGCACCTGAACAACATCTGTCAAATAATACTGCAGAGTAGACAGATTATCATATGATTGATTCTCATAATTAAAAATAACACACTTTAACATCCTGATCGGAATCATGAGGAGCTGTATTCACTATAACACTCTGTGAACCTGTTGACAAAATGTGAGTGCAGGTCAAGAGGGAAAATAATAATGAAGCCTAACATTTTTCTTAACCTAAAAATGAATCTCTTACATTTAGATTACCACATCAAGATTAAGACTACATTCAAACCCCAGTCCATAATTTGGTCTTTTGTTGTATTTATTTGTAGTATTCATTACCGATGAGAGTACAACAGTACTTATCGTCATCCGTATCTTGCTCTTTCTTTAGACTCCACTGGTATGAAGTACCTCAGTGAAGGTGTTGCTGTAGGAATTACTTTAAATCCTACCATAATTAACAGGGGCAAAAGGGACCGTATCACACATGTACACTGCTCACAAAAATATAAGGAACACTTTTTTTTATTGGGCCTGGCATGAAATCAATTAAACCTGTCTGATAATGTTCTGGTTGGTTAAGCAGC
>JBBJLR010023334.1:0-13021 GCA_037577145.1 Brachypetersius gabonensis
TCTTCACTGGTTCAGGACTTCAGTTAGATGCTCTTTGTTCTGCTTGAATGATTCATACGTAGGTCACTGTGTGTCTTTAACAGAAAACATTCCTCTGAAACTGGTCAGGCTCAGGGACTCGACTAAAACTTTGAAAGAGAACTGTTCCTCAAGACTATGTTAATATACAAGAAAGTCTGGCTAGTATAAGTATAGTCTGGCTAAGCCAAGTATAAGACACACTTAAGCCAGGGCTCAAGACTCAAGTCTAGTACTGAATAGTATATTTCACATATACACAGAGATGAAATTAAATGAAGCAGCAGTAAGGCTTGCATTGTGAGCTCAGCTAAGAATGATACAACAGAAGGACAAAAATGTCCTATCGCAATATGTCACACACCCTGTTGTGGTTAAACTGATTTTTTTCTTGTTTTCTAGATTCCAGTGTTGAAGTCATGTCAAACATGACTACCCCCATCTTGAATGTTTTGAACAACACCATACTGGCTGATCAGGTTGGTGACAAGGGCCTGATGATTCATTTGCTTGCAGTTATCTGTTATCTCTGCAGCTCTGCCACTGCCCAGCTGTTAATTCATCATAAGTATTATTTGATATAAGTCTATTACATTGTCATGATACCTTTGATCTTCCTACATGGGTCTGCTTTGTTTCCTTTTGAGACATTTTAGATCAAGATACTACAGACAGAAATGAAGATTTGGTCCTATTAATGAGATTTTTAAATAAATTGCATCTACTTCATGTCTTCTTTTAATTCATGCCTACTTGTACCTAACTTAGCTTTGCCCACAAGTAAAGGCTTAGCTTTGCCCACACTTGACACAACCATGTTATATATAGCTGTTAAGTTGATTTGCATTCTGAACAGAATATACAAATACTCTATATGGACAAAAGTATTGGGATACCTGACCATTACACCAACAGGGATTTTGCATTCAATACATAGACTTTAAAATGGAATTGGTCTCCCTTTCACAGCTATAATAGCTTCCACTTATCTTGGAAGGCTTTCCACAAGATTCTGGAGAGTTTCTGTGAGAATTCGAGCCCATTCATTCTGATTTTGGATGAGGTCAGAGCTCTGTGCGGGCCCTTCAAGTTCTTCCTCATGGAACTTATCCAGCCATGTCTGTATGGAGCTTTGTGCACTGGGGTGGTGATGCTGAAATAGAAAAGGTGCTTCCCCAAACTGTGTCCACAAAGTTGTCGTTGTCCAAAATGTCTTGGTCTGGTGAAGCATTAATATTACCCTTCACAGGAAGTAAGGGCCCAAACCCTGAAAAACAAGTGTGAGCCAATTTTTGTCCATATAGTATATGTCTAAACCCTTTGTACTAAAGACAGCATTCACACAAATGGAACCTGTTGCCAGAGATCTCACTGGGTGATGCAGTTCTGCGGCCCATTCCTAAAAGAAAGATTTCTAAAAGAAACATAAGACTCATAGATGGATTTATGTTACCTGAAAAACATTAGATAAAACAATAAAACAGTAAGATTTAAGTAATCTACAATCTGTATAATGATGAGGCAAAGGGAAATCCATGGAGAGTTAAATTTATAGTTATGAGGAAACACACTTTTTGTAGACAGGGGGCACTAACTATGCCTAAAAGGGCATTATGACCAATGTTGCAGGCATCTAAAATACCCACATGCCTGTTATAATGTTTTTATTCCAGTATATAATTTGTGTCATAATATCTTTGGCTAAAAATCTGTGGCCAATGTTCCATTGTGCAGTAGAGCAAAACCAGATGAAATGGATGTTTGTTTTGCTGCAGGACACTTCTGCTTCTGAACAAAGACTCCAAAGAACATGCACTGGATTTAATGAGCTGAGAAAGCAGTTGATGTTTCCTATTCAAACACATCGTGAAAGTGCATTGCCTAGTATTTGAATGCTGAAATGCTGAGCACATTTTTCACAGACCACTTGTTTGAACATTAGATCTTATGATAGTCGCTCAGAGAGACTAGCTCATACTTCTTGTACGGTTCCTCTAGGACACGCTGAGTGCCATCCTGGAGTCAGGGCATGTCCTGAAGAGCTCCTTCTGTAACTTCTTTAGCTCTGTTCCCAACGTGTCCCACTCAGACCAGATAGTTTCTGCAGTGGACAAGTTTTGCCAGTCCAACGACACAGTGATGGAAGTATCTCTCTCAACAATCAATCAGGTGGGGATACGCCTGCTACACCCACACCCTCACAAACCAGATTGTTTTGTTCTCACTATCAGGACATTTTTCTAATTTGCTTCTAAGTCTAAAGTCTAATGTATCAGAAAATGTTAAATAATGTCTTAATAAATGCAATTAATGTATTATTTAATTGAACCGCTTTTTTATTATAATTAGTCTCTGTAAAACACTTATTTATCTTGTATTAAACAACCTCCTACACTAGTGTTGTGTAATTTAATTAGATTGTTTTAGTGCTGACCTTCCTTTTTGTCAGTACTTTACTGTTTGTACTGTTGATGTGCCAAGAACCTACATTGCATTTCAATATTCAATTTTACAACTCACTCTCATGTTGTACCTCACACTTACCTGCTTATTGCAGGGCAGGCAAACACATTCACACCTATTTAGCATCTCCAATTCACCTGAATTGGCCAGGAATCAAACACAGAACCTTGTCGCTGTGAAATGACAGCTCTAACGATTGTGCCACTCTGAGATCACATTCCCCAAAGACCACATTTTATGCTGTATAACAGTAATTGAACATTTACTGCCATGTGCCATGTCAAGTGCATAGAGAACACATACTTATTTTCAGTTAGAAAATCAAGATACTAGAATATGTACAGATCCTCCCTCACTGTTTGAATAGTTCATAAAGCACAAAACCTGTCCCACTCCCTCTAAGCTCTACATTGTCACTACTTTTTCAGTTCCGAAAACAGACAATCTTCTGCATTATTTCATGTCTCCTGTTGTGACAAGCACACACAGCACAGGCCAAACAAATTAGTCCACTAAGCAAAACATGCAGAATTTGACAGACAATAGGCCCTTGTGAAAAAAAAACATCTGTAAAAGGTCACATACCACTTAAGTGAAGTCATAGGATGTCTGCCCATAGGTTCTTTTGAACAGTATTTGTTTTGTGTGTGTGCATTTTCTTTAATGTTGAGGGTTTATGTTGGCAGCTATTGGCACAGTTGGTGCTCCAAGACCCAGTGAGTGTTATTGAGTCAGTGGAGATGACTGTGATGGCAGTGGGACAGCTCCAGACTCAGGCACCACTGTGGGACTTCCTTCTGGGTTTGCCGGACCTATTCCTGGAGGACACAGACCAGGGGAGGATCATGTCTATAGCTAAGAGAATGCTGGAGCTGAAGGGGTGAGTGAGTGGAGAAAAGATGAATGAATGTGGTGGAACAGTGTGGACATACACTGCCCATGATGTTGATTTGCATTAACTTCACATTTTACAGACTAGCCAGTAGTGATGTGTGGGTCAGAGTTTTTATGACATACGCCCAACTGACCCATTATGAGAGTAAATCCACTCCAGCTCACCTGCAAAAAATGCTTGTTAATCAATGTCTTGAACTAAACTCTAACCTAACCTCTACGTATAACTTAGTTGGAATGCTGCTTGGTCACTTTTAGTCGTAAGTATTTCTAACAAACACACCTGAACTCGCCTGACCCGTGGGTCAACTACCAGCCATGTTTATTTTAAAGAAAACAGTATTACACATAAAAAATTAGATGATGAATTATTTTATGTTCTACCATAATCAAAAATGGATTGTTTTCATTATGCTAGAAGAAATAATTTAACATTAGAATATTTATTTGTGTGACACTGCCCATGATATTATAAATATCAGCTGTTTTTGTCACACTTCAGCTGTGCTCGCTCAGGCAGGATACGCAGAAGCAGACTTCTATTCTTTGGTTCTCTTTATTAAGAATGCTCATATAAACAAAAACCAGGCACGAGGTGCCAAAAAGCTTTCTCAAAAAGTGGTCTCTGACTAGGGACGTTACAGTTTTGTCCTTACGGAAGACTGCATATGTATGTATGTATGTGTGTGTGTGCAGATCAATGGTGAAAGCAATGTGCGAAAGTAATATTTTTCTTTCTACAGGGCCCTGACATCAGTTCAGAGCAGCTTCCCACAGGCTAATATCCCTCTGGACATGCTGAGCCCAGCCATTGATCAAGGCATTAGTGTGCTCAACTACCTTCGTACCTGGGAAGGCACAAGTATGGGCAGCAAACATTGCCTCCCACTCTCTGTTACAAGCTTCTGTTGTCATTATGACAATGCTATAGCTCATTTACTAATTACCGTATTAGCCAGAAAAGTCATTGATAGCTACATCAGGCATTTGCCTAGCTAGTGTAGGTCACTACACTTGTTTTCACTAATTGGCAGGCAGACTGCTTTAATCCCACTGAAAGCAGAGCATGCAGGGGCTTGGTGTTGTCATTTGTGTAGTCACTAGAGGAAACAAGAGTAGACAGAGGAGCTGATTTATTGCGTAACTTTAATAAAGATTCCCTACATCCTGAATCCTGTGTCTCATGTGTATGTTTTATTGGTTTTCTATTCACAAACAGATGGAACCATCTCTCTTGCGGATGTGTTGATACCATTTAACCAGACTCTAATTAGGCCTGAGATTTCCAGCCTGATCCAACAGCTCCAGATCCCTCTGGATAAGGTGAGACAAAATATTAACATGGTTATCAAAATACCAGAGATCTGCTTAGCTAACCAGCCCTTACATGTTTCAGACTTGTCTTTCATTTACCCAGAATGTCCCATGTACAAACACAATATACGCATGTTCCTAGAATGTATATTTGAGAGCCTTGTTCTTGGCTTCTACAGGTGACTGTGCTTTTCAGCAGAGAGGCCTTCAATAGCTTTCTGTGTTCCATAAGTGGTGGCACCCCCTACTGTAACACATCTGAGGCTGACATGGTATATGGATGGATAAGCCAAGAAAAGGTTGCTCGGCAGGTATATTCCGGTTTCAACAGAAGAGACATAGGAATTCTATACCTAGAACACTATATTCTTCCACACACAAGCTATTTTGTCCCCCTTTACCTGATTACTTTGTAAACTTGATCCACATGTGTCGTTATTTATTGAAAATGACTAAAATAGTGTGTATTTCAGATATATTTCAATCATTTCTTTCATTTAGATGCAAACATTATTTTTTTGTGCGACTCACTAACTGCAATACTGTATTCTCATATGCATGCATCATTAGGTAACTTGCAAGGAGACACACAAACACCCAGTGTGTACTGTTACTGAGGAAACAGGTGCAGGCAGTCAACAGCTGAGCATGCTCTAAGGTGCATTAAATAAGATTCACATGTCTCCCCGCTCTCCAGAGAGGTTCTATTAGTGCCGTCTTTCAGTGTGGGAAAAACATTGCCATGTTTGTGAACCCATGGCTATCCCTTCCTCACCCCCCCAACTGTTACTTGGGGCTTTTAAATAGGGATCTGAGTATGAAACAGGATACCAGCTTTTAAGAGACCATCTGTAAGGGTCGCTCTGTTGCATTTTTTTTTAATATATTGTCTTTTTTTTTTTTACAAAACCCAAAATAAAATGAATTTTTATCTTTGTAGATGAATGAACATGTCAACATTCATTGATATATACATACGGCTGTTTATAAATCATTGTGGCAGTTCAAGAAAGTCATTTATCATCTTTCTAGAGGGATGTGAATTGTTTCTAAACAGAAACACAGACACTTGACAGCATCTTATTTAATTTGAGATGAATTAAAATTATCCAAGCTGTTGATCCTTTTTACCACCCAACTGTGTTGTATGCCAGCTACTATTCTTTTCAAACCACATCTTGTTAAAATGGACAAATCACATTTAGGAATGAAATTCCTTCTAACATCCGCTCTTAAAATTAAAAGTGCAGGAAAGCATATTTGTAATGTAATGTAATATCAGATATACACATAGCCCTGCAGTTATAAATAACTACACCAGAACCCCTCCACTGTCCAGTTTAATTTCCTATACATTATCATCTATCATCTGTTGCCATCTATCAAGAAAATGCCATAGGGCTCAAGCACACTAGAATGTGTCTAATATGAATGCTGGTTGATAGCTGCTTTTAATATTAGTGCGACACATGGTAAATTGCCATCATATGCCAAATCTTCCTTATATGGAAATTCCCCTGTTTCTGTTGATGCTCAGTCTATGTGATGTAGAAACAAAGTTACTGTAAAAAAAAAAAAACATGTAATAATACTGGGGGTTTAAAAATGGCATCACATGCAAATGCCCATAAAGAACATAAATGTGGATGTTTCTTTTATTTTAGTTCTTAGAAACAAACAGTGGTGCACTGTGCGAAAGAACAGTAAGTGGCGAGGGTGTCGGAAAACAAACACCAGTTTTTGGTGAAAATCAGAAACCACAACACACTTTTCATCTGTTTTATTGAAAGGTGCTGTCTGCCTGGAGTCATTTGGCTGCACCTGAAGACCTTTCCTTTGCTAAAGGCATGCTGGCCACTTGGCTGAACATTGTTCCCTCAGCTGGAGCCTCCAACAGCAACAGGAGCCAGCGCAGCATTGACAGCCAGCCACAAAACATGCAGGAACAAATGTATGCACACATAGGCCATGAGCCCATGATGTGTAGGCCGTTAATGTAACAATAACATTGTTTTTCATTCTACTTTTATGTCCCCCTGCTTAAAATTGCTCTGTCTCTCTAAAGATTCTTAATCATTGGCAATGCTGTGATGGATCTGCTAAATACATTGCCTGGCTGGGATTATGTGAATCGCTTTTTGACAGGAGCTCATTCCTCCATGCAGACTGCCACAACAGCTATGGAGACACAGATAGGTATTTCATTTAGAAACGTATAAAAAATGTAAGTATCTGACATATATGTGGTGAAAAAATACAAATCGACTCATGTTCTGTTTTGCAGGGTACATGGAAACAGTGCTACAGGATGCTAGCAAAGTCCAAGCGATGTTCCTTTCTCTCGCGCAGAACGAAACTTCAGCAGATGGCTGGGTCAGCCATGTGATGGACTCCACTCTACAGACTGTGACCAAGGTGCACCTGCTAAAATACACTAAACTGTACACTTTAGTATTGGAGTTTCGCTACACTACAGTTAAAACAATTCACTTTTGAATTTCCTTGGTTTAATGAAAAAGGCTCTGATGGGACACGTGGATTGCCCTGGCCTGGCTGATCCCTGGGCTTGGATATCCACATACAGCTCAGTGAGTCCTGAGCTATGGGCTGCAATGATGTGTCCTGGCAATGGCTCTCATTTAGAGGATGTGTTAAAGGCACCACTGATTCCTCTGATGGAAAAGGTACATGCATCCAGAATTTGTAAAATGCTAACACTTTAAAAAGTGTTGCTTTTTGCTTATTTTTGTGTTATTAATTTGCACAGGTGAGTCAGTCAGCAAGTGTGGTCCAGGGCAGTTTGGTGTATAATGTCACACCATCCATGATATTGACAGAATGGCACAGGCTATACAGCACTTCGATGAAGTATAATAGCTTGCTCCAGGCATTTGTTGCTGAGCTGGAACTGGAAGACGTTTCAGAGTGGACCCTATACAACATAACAACCAACTGGTCTGAGATCCTTCTAACCAGGTCAGAATCTACAGGCAGTTTCACCAGTATATACTAACAAATGCTAAAGCATAATTACCCATGTACTGAGGCAGCAAAGGGATTTTTTTTATCTGTAGCAGTTTCTGTAAGCAAATAATCTACAGAACAGTATTTGTTAGTCTTGAACATGACATGTATTCTTAAACACTGTTGTTCTTTGCTCTGCCATCTAGAGGTCTGGAGAGCATTGACAATTTGGGATCACTTCTTAACAAAAGCCCTCTGTGGTCATCCATGGAGCCGTACTTCAGTATGGCTTATTGGGTCATGACCTTCCACCCAAATGTGTCTGCATCACCAAACTGTGAGTAATAACTGAAAATATTGTCCATTCATACATACATACATACAGACAGTACATCACTGCTTTCTAATATACTGATAAACCCTCTACCAGAATATATCAATTTATCTCTTTACTTGAACCCTGCCACATAGCATAGGCATAATCGTGTCATAAACATGCCATGGCATATTACCATGTGGTGTTCAGTAAAACCCTAGTGTCATGTTAACTGTTGTCAGATACTATAGTGTTTGATGCAATACAGTTTAGGGCACATGCTAATTTAATATCATGGTATTAAATCTTACAGAGCCTGCTGTGACATTTCTGGTAAAGGAAACATGACACTGTTATTTTAAAGACCATAATCTGTCATGACAGCTCATGAGAACAGCCATGACATATTTACAGTAATGTTATGTAGCAGGGTTAAAATAAAACATTTTCTTTCACATATGACAACAATAACATAGGTGTATTGTCACCACCCACCACTGATGATATCTTTAAGTATATTTCGCTAAAAGAAAATTCCTGCAAACAGGCACTTTTGATCCCAATCACACTGTTTGCGAGACTGGGTTTACATGGGAGAAGTTCATTCCACTGCTTGAATCTCTACTCCATGAAGTTAGTGTGAATCCAGCTGCTCTGCTGAGGTATGCTAGCTTCTTTTTCATGCAAATATTACCGTATTCTAGACTTCTATTCTCACTACAAATGTAATCTTGTATTGTTTTAGACCTATTCAGGGAGCAGAGGTTCTGCTGCAAAGCATCTACAGAGACACCTACATGGAGATCCTGAAAGAAGTCCTCAGCAGTTCTGGGCAGCTTAGTGGATCACCAGAGAACCTTTTGTTGAGCCTTTCTGATTTGGTGGACAAAAACATTCAACTGCTCTCAAACATCACATTCAATAATCAAATGAACAGCAATGTCTTAATTGCCATGTTGAACAACATTGCTAAGGACTTTGGCTTTGGGCAGTTGGACGTTTTGTGGTCAGGAGTTTCCCAGAACACCGACCTCAACACTGTGGTTATGAACATTCTCCAACTGTTGAGCCCAGAGTCCATCCAGGCACTTAACACTGAGGGGCAATTTGCACTACTGGACGCCATTTTCCGTGAACTTGGAAATATCTTGCCTCAAGATCAACAGAGCCAGTTAGAAGGTCTTCTAAACCACACACATCTTCTGGTTGCTGAGCTGTCCATCTGTTCTGCCACTGGTCAAGACTGCCTAGCTGAAATTCCAAACGTGTTTGAGACCTTGTCTTTGTTTGCTAAAATGGTCAAGGAAGGACCTGGTGCCAACTTCACAATAACACCCATTCAGTGCAACATGTCCATGTCTGTGACTGGCCATATTATGAACCTCATTCGACCATGGAACATGTCGATGGACACTGTCAGTGCAGTCCTTCATCTTCTGGAGCAGTTGCCTGTTTCACCCAATGTCAGTGTTACCAGTATTCAGCAAGGTCTCCAGGAGTTCAATCTGACCATTTCTGACTTGGAACAATTCACTCAGCTTCCTGAAGTTTCGTCCTTGCCTATGATACTTTCAAACCTCATGAATAACATTAATGTCCTGCAATGTATGAACACACACTTGCAGAACACATCTTTAATGGGGCCCCCAAGTTCCAGTCAGTCGCAATGTGCTCTGAAGTTTGTAGAAGGAGCACTTGGCTTCCTTCAGGAAATACCCATGTTTGGAGGTTCTAACACAATTCTTTCAGCCTCGGTTAACATGGTGTTTGAGCAGGTCATGAGACTCTGGAACGTGTCTAACCCAGAGTCTGACCCTTTCGTAGTGACAAAGGATGGCTTGGCCATAACTCTGCAAAACATCAGACAGAACCTTCAAAACCTCAATTTGGAAAATGACACACTGGCCTTGATCACAAATGAGCTCAGTTTATTGGAGGGACTTTTAGATGTTGCAATCTTTGAACAGTATCCATACCACACAATCAACTCTACACTAATGTCAAACCAACTATATGCTCAGCAGGTTTATTTTGAGATTGCAAAGTGGTATCTACAAAAATTGGAAAATGCAACCAATGAAGACACATTCAGAGAGATTCTCCAATCGTTTGTCCATATAACAGAAATGCAAGTCACAATGAACTATGCTCTGTCCAATTTCTCCATTCTGGTGTCCGATCAGATTCAGGACTTGATGGATCATGTGCAAACCCCTCTGGATACTGAGAATCTGAACAGGATCAGTGATGTAGTCATGACTGTGTTGCAGGGTCAACTGCAACTTATAAAAGAGAACATTGAATTTCAACAGGCCTTTTATGATGCAAATGGTTTCCACATGAACATGAGTATTCCTGCTGAAATTGATGATGAGATAATGAAATATCTTATTGTGGCACATAATTGGATCACAAACCCACAAGTCACACTGGCCTTTGGCAAAATACTCCAGTGGAATAACAGTAATGCTGACATCACTACTCCAGGTATGAATTTATGGCAGCTTATTGCTAGTGGATCACCAGAGAACCTTTTGTTGAGCCTTTCTGATTTGGTGGACAAGAACATTCAACTACTCTCAAACATCACATTCAATAATCAAATGAATAACAATGTCTTAATTGCCATGTTGAACAACATTGCAAAGGACTTTGGCTTTGGGCACTTGGACGTTTTGTGGTCAGGAGTTTCCCAGAACACCGACCTCAACACTGTGGTTATGAACATTCTCCAACTGTTGAGCCCAGAGTCCATCCAGGCACTTAACACTGAGGGGCAATTTGCACTACTGGACGCCATTTTCCGTGAACTTGGAAATATCTTGCCTCAAGATCAACAGAGCCAGTTAGAAGGTCTTCTAAACCACACACATCTTCTGGTTGCTGAGCTGTCCATCTGTTCTGCCACTGGTCAAGACTGCCTAGCTGAAATTCCAAACGTGTTTGAGACCTTGTCTTTGTTTGCTAAAATGGTCAAGGAAGGACCTGGTGCCAACTTCACAATAACACCCATTCAGTGCAACATGTCCATGTCTGTGACTGGCCATATTATGAACCTCATTCGACCATGGAACATGTCGATGGACACTGTCAGTGCAGTCCTTCATCTTCTGGAGCAGTTGCCTGTTTCACCCAATGTCAGTGTTACCAGTATTCAGCAAGGTCTCCAGGAGTTCAATCTGACCATTTCTGACTTGGAACAATTCACTCAGCTTCCTGAAGTTTCGTCCTTGCCTATGATACTTTCAAACCTCATGAATAACATTAATGTCCTGCAATGTATGAACACACACTTGCAGAACACATCTTTAATGGGGCCCCCAAGTTCCAGTCAGTCGCAATGTGCTCTGAAGTTTGTAGAAGGAGCACTTGGCTTCCTTCAGGAAATACCCATGTTTGGAGGTTCTAACACAATTCTTTCAGCCTCGGTTAACATGGTGTTTGAGCAGGTCATGAGACTCTGGAACGTGTCTAACCCAGAGTCTGACCCTTTCGTAGTGACAAAGGATGGCTTGGCCATAACTCTGCAAAACATCAGACAGAACCTTCAAAACCTCAATTTGGAAAATGACACACTGGCCTTGATCACAAATGAGCTCAGTTTATTGGAGGGACTTTTAGATGTTGCAATCTTTGAACAGTATCCATA
This sequence comes from Brachypetersius gabonensis, assembly GCA_037577145.1. Taxonomy (NCBI): domain Eukaryota; kingdom Metazoa; phylum Chordata; class Actinopteri; order Characiformes; family Alestidae; genus Brachypetersius; species Brachypetersius gabonensis. The sequence continues at coordinate 11,619 of JBBJLR010023334.1, forward strand.
CCACACAATCAACTCTACACTAATGTCAAACCAACTATATGCTCAGCAGGTTTATTTTGAGATTGCAAAGTGGTATCTACAAAAATTGGAAAATGCAACCAATGAAGACACATTCAGAGAGATTCTCCAATCGTTTGTCCATATAACAGAAATGCAAGTCACAATGAACTATGCTCTGTCCAATTTCTCCATTCTGGTGTCCAGTCAGATTCAGGACTTGATGGGACTTTTGCAATCTCCCCTAGATGAGGAAGATATAAACAGGATCAGCAGCGTAGTGTTAACTACATTGCAGGGTCAACTGCAACTTATAAAAGAGAACCTTGAGATTCAACAGGCCTTTTATGATGCCCTTGGTCTCCACATGAACATGAGTATTCCTGGTCAAATTGAAGTTGAAATCATGAAGTATCTTGATTTGGCACACACCTGGATCACAAACCCACAAGTCACATTGGCCTTTGCCAAAATACTCCAGTGGAACAACAGTAATGTTGACATCACTACTCCAGGTATGGACCTACAGAAACTGATCCAGTCCATTGCTCCACTTCTTTCACATGAGGAGCAGGCCTACCTGGCTGTTGTAGAACAAGCTTCTCAGTCTCTGAACAAGGCTCTGGAACTGGCCAACACTGATGGTGGCCTGCAGAGTGAAAACTTCACAGAATCAATTATAGATTCTGTAAAGATCCTTTTGGGGAGCACCTTTAATGGGACCATTCCCTTGCCTGGATCTGCCATTGATAATATTGCAGCAGCTCTTCACATTTCACTCCAGCTGCTTCTGGATACTACCATTAGCTATGCCCAATCTCAGGCATTATTTGTGCAAGCTGCATTCAGGACAAGAGACTTTATCGTTCTGCTTGTTCCGGAGTCTGCCGAAGTCTTGGTTCCCATTACCAACAGTGTCATATCATATATCAACACCATCTCTAAGCCATCTGGATCTTATACATGGAATGAAGTGTGAGTAATCTGGCTTTTAGTTCACATATGACTTTCATTTTTGCATTTACCTCTTGTCCTAAACATATTGATTTTCAGCCCTGGCCCTGGGGTACCTCTGATTTGCGCATTTTTTGTTGATGCATCTGATACAGACAAATTAGCTTACTATTGTAATTAGTGAACTAGCGCAAGGAACATGCTAACAGGTTGACAGAAGTGAAATTCCAGGAGAAGGTTTAGGAACCACTGGTCTGTAGTAATGTAGCTCTGGTGCAGAAACTACTGAAATGACCAAACTATGAATTTAATAACAGTTATTTTGTAGAACATCAGGATAACGTGATGTACAGTGTAGCTGTTTCAGAATTTATCTTGCAATATATCTTGACTGCTTTTCTGTCAAACCTGACAGCTGTGTTGGACCCATCCACGTTAGATGTGGGCAGGAG
>JBBJLR010023352.1:0-13021 GCA_037577145.1 Brachypetersius gabonensis
GAATTGTTCCTGAGATGTTGATGCAGAGGAGGAGTGCGAGTAAACGGTAAGTTTGCAGGTTAAACATTTCCCTCTGAGTGTAATCAAGCATGTTAGACAAGCTGTAGGCTTTAATAAAGTGTTGTAGTCTGTTAATCGATCTCGATACATGTACAGTAATGTACAGAGGCTCTGTCTAGATGCAACGCAACCGCTAGAATCAATAATGGCACGAACTCTTATGTCTATATTTGCTGGTCAAAATCCACGTAAATCCATTTAAAAAAAGGTTTGGTAAAAATATTGCCAATAAAACCTTACACACAGTTATATAATCATATCTTAAGATATTATACCAATTTTGATGACACGGTCTTCATTTATTTAGAATATAAATAGTTTTTTTTTAGTTTCCTGAAAAATAGCCGTTTTGGACATATGAGATTTCCACCCGACAGCGACGATATGTAATACAATGTCATTCTGAAGTAGCTTTTAGAGACATTATACTCCTCAGACGTCTGGTTTCTATTGCAATCAATTCCGACTCTCAACAGTGCACCGTTAACACCAAACGTCTCTGGAGGACTTTGCTTGCAAGTTTGGGGGAAAAAAATACTGTTTAGAAAAACTGATGGATTTTCTCTTTAAAGTTTGCAGGATCAGACACGATGGAGAGCAAAAAAAAAAAATCTTCTGTGCAAACTTTTGTCACCTTTGCACAATTAGTGTTTTTCTCTCAGGCACCCACTGCTTTTATGTAATGGCTCCAATCCATGGACCATCTCTCCTTTAGTCTTGACACAGACCATCTAATAGGGAGCATAGAAATCATCATAAAATGCAATGTATAAATGCAAAAACAATTTAAAGCCATGCTGAATGCTGTTTTTTCTAGTTTGTTGGTAGTGATGCATACACACTATCAGCAGCTGGCTCATTACAATCTGCCTTAGCCTGAATAGTGATTTTATTTAAATATTAGGTGTAAAAGATCTTACATCAGTTATCTGTATGCAATTATTTTCTGCTATTGAGGCTACCTTTTTCTTTTTTGTGAATATTATGCACTTTTATATAAATGTGTGAAATACTAAGAGTAATAATGACATGAAAAGAAAATGTATGTTGTAAATAAGGTATAACCAATCATATTAAATAAAATATTATGATTTTTAATTAATATTAAATCCCTAATTTATTGTACTTTATAACACAGCATTATTTTATCTTAGACTTCTCTTTTTCTCAGACTTTTTCCTTAGCCTATGAGAACAAATTTAAAAATGATACTCACTATATTATTTCTATTTCACAGATTGTTAATACAATAGAATGTGTGCCAGCAACAACACTGTTAATGACAACACATGCTGGCAGGGTTGACACTGAATGCTGGCAGGGTTTGATTAGTGGCATAGATACAATTGTCAGAAGATGTTGGTAGAATGATCAGAATTCCTTTGTGAAGGGGTTGTAAAATTTTATTTTTCACTCAAGCCATAATACATAATATGATTTTTTGTTTACAGTGGCATGTTTTTACTGTATACATCTCTTACATTTTCCGGTGTTCATGAGTCCAGAACAAGCACTGTAGGAGAGACACAATCACAACAAAAAAAGATTGCTGTTCATCTCAAGTTCACCAAAGATAACTTGAATGTGGGGATGTGCATTGACAGTTTGAGGTCAGTAAGGATGTATGTCTATGTTCTAAAATAATTTAGGTAATGCAACAACAGAGAGTTCAAAAAATATTAGAAAGCAAGTGCAGAGTGAATTCCATATAGAGTAGGAATGCACCGAATATTCGACCAGAATTTTTTTTCAACGACTCTGAAACAGTGATGATGTAATCAACAACTACATCCCGCATGCTCCAGATTGGATTAGAGCCAACTTGTCTGCCATGTGGGGCGCATTTCGATATATCTAATACAGACACGTGAATGCGTGCAATGCCAAATTTTCTAGGGGGGTGCATCCACAAAGACTTTCTCAACGTCAGGATTAAGTTTTCCAGTGCTTCTAGTTAATATATGGGCTGCCTGTCTTTGTTTATTACATTATTTTATTATAGGCCTGCAGAGAATGTTGTTCTATCTTTCAGCAGTTTTAAAGCACTTGTTCTGATTGCACCTTTTTCATGCACTTTGTTCAGAATATTAAAATGCACTTGAATACTTGTTTTATGAGAGAAGATTTTTTATTGTATAATATTTCAGCTTTCTTGCTTTTAGGCTATTCATGAGTGGGGCCAAGTAAAATATTTTATTTCAAATTTTATTTTATATTGTTTGAATGCTACATAAATATTTTCATAGTTTTGTAACAGATTTATTCTTTTAATAATTTAATAACAATAATTTCTTTCAGTGTTTCGGTTTTGGTTTTCGGCCAAGTGTTTCCCCATTTTCGCTTTTTGGTTTCCCTAATATAGAGGACTACCTTTTAACCATCATACAAGAGTCATTTGGTTGAGGTGGCTCTTCATACAAGATGCTCCATTAGTTATTCCATTATATATGCATGCATATTTACTTTATTTTATTCCATTCTTCATGGCCCTATCATCCTCTGTCACAGGATTGCTATCCATGTTAGGTCGCAGCTCAGAGAAGCCTTATGCTCCATTGAACCTGGTGGCAGACTTTGCTGGAGGAGGTCTAATGTGTGCCCTAGGAATTGTCCTGGCCCTGCTGGAAAGAAACAGGTCAGGTCAAGGCCAATTCATCGACGCCAGCATGGTAAGTTCCTGTTTTTATGTATATAGTGTTTAGCCTGTTTTGACCTTGGCAAACTTTTCAGTAGATGGAGAGAGTTATTTTTTAGATTAACTCACAGATTGCAAATGTCGTTCTGAGCAACCTGGAGAACAACATTTATTCAGTTGTATCATTGTGTCATCAGAGCTAGTTTAGCCTTTAGAGTTGTTTATCTGTGTTTCTAAAGTTTCATTTTTCCAAAATCTTTGGACCAGGGCCATTATAAATGTTGTGTGTCTTCTTCATATTGTAGTCCTGTTTCGAGGACAGTCAGTCAATACACAATTATTCCAAGTTGGCATTCTGTCTAAAGTGCATCTCTACAATCCTCTTGTTTATCTGAACATTTATAAACAACTGGCTATATGTGAAGCATTCCTTTTCTTTCTACAGTTTCAGCAGTCTGAGGATTGCTAACATACCGCAAATTGGAAAAGTAAACGATTTTGGATGACCTCAGTATGTACTGACTCTGAGATAGTGACCTGGGCTGAAGTGAATAATATTCCCTGAGAAATATACACTACTCACAATAAGTCAGGGATATTGTTATTTACATGAATTCTTGTCCTATTTGCTCTCAATTTTAATGAAATAAGTAAAAGCTCCCTTTGATATTACTAATAATGTATGAGAAGAAACACCATTTTCATTAGTTTAATATTTATTACCCCAAAAATGTAGACAATAACAAAAATTGGCAATGTCAGTAGCAGGTGTTTCCACCATTTGCCGCAATGACAGCTTGACAGCGATGTCTCATGCCCTCACTAGCCTCATGATGTTCTGATGCAATACGTTCCACTCTTCCACAAGTACTACACTTCTGTCAGATCATGTTGGGGTGGGGAACGATCATCCAGTCTCTGCTTCAACTGGTCCCAGACCTGCTCTATGGGGTGCAGGTCAGGGGACATCCAACTTCCTGGATGCGGAATTGGGGGATGATGATGGGTTCTATGATGTCTCTGAGGTAAGAACGTGCAGTGACTGGGCCGTGTACCAAATCTGTTCTGCGCTGACTGGTGATGCCTGCCCAGACAGCTGCACCTCTTCCACCAAAGCAAACCCTGGGGACCATGTTGACCTCAGCATATCTCTCACCTCGCCTTCTCCAGCAACGCTGACGACCATCATTTCTGTGCAAGGTGACCCGACACTCATCAGTGAACAGCTGCTGCATTGTCCAGGTCACATGGTCTTGTGCCCACTGCAAACGTTCACGCCGGTGTCTTTGTGTCAGTGGAGTCACCTGCAACGGTCGTCTGGCATGGAGTCGGTTGCGAATGGTTTGTCTGGAAACCCTAGTACCCCTCGCATCTTGTACATGGGCCTGCAGCTGTGTGGCAGTTGCATAACGATGTCTGAGTGCATAGGTCCTTAGGTACTGGTCATCGTTGTGGTCTGTCACTCGTGGGGCTCCACTCCTGAGTCTGTCATGAACTCTGCCAGTAGTTCTGTGTCTTGATTCAAGTCTGCTGATGACACTTTGAGACACATCAAGTTCACGAGCAACATCTGACTGCCTGCCTCCGACCCGAAGGCGTGCCATGGCCAGGTGGCGCTGCTCGTCCGTTAAGTGACGTCGTGTGTTCATGGCTGCTTGAATGATGAACTTGGAATGACTTAATGACAATACCAGCTTTTTATACCCACAGAATGTTGAAATTGATGCCGCATAGAAAAAGGTTGTCTTTTGGTATTGGCCCCAATATAAGGCACACCTGTACACATGAGACCATTACATGGAAAACACAAAATGAGGTGTGTCCATCACCCCAATACAATTGCTTCCCTATCCAAAAAATGAAACAAACACTGTATGTGTGACATCCACTAAGTCTCTCACAATATCCCTAACTTATTGTGAGTAGTGTAGTTTTAAAAATATCAATCTAATTTACATTATTAAAGTAAATATTCAACGCACTAAGTTTTCATGCCTACTCATTGTAGAATAATGTACAGAATGGGGTAATTGATAAATACACTCAAGCTCTGAGAATATAATGTGTATACATTTTCCATGGTTAATTTAAATAGTACACAGAAGTCATGGTTGCAGAACACTTTATGTAGTAATATCTAAATACTGATTTCACTGTTTTTAGGATACAGTGAAATAAAAACATTTCCCCCCTCCTCTTCTTTCTCCTTTTTTCATGCTTATTTAAAAGAAACACACGATGCACACGAGGAAACATAAATCAAAGTTTTTCATTTTTATTTCATTTACTGAAGGATTATATCCCTAATTTACCTTCCTTAACTCAGCAGCTGAATGTGACACCTTAAGCAGCAAAAACTACAAACTAACACTTGTAATAACTGGAAATCAGTCTTTTACACCATGGAGACATGTTGTTGTAGAAGTGCTTTAGTTCAGCAACATTAAATGGCTCTTGAACGGTCTAAACTCACAGCATTAATGTGGGATTTTAACTAGGACATACCAAATTTTGTATCTTTTTTGCCATTCAGTAGTGATCTTATGCTTGTGCCTCAGATCATTGTTTGGACTAACCCCAATTGTGCCTGAGCTTCAGATCATGCACTGATGTCCAGTCCTTCTCTAACAGCACTTTCTGGTAGAATTTACATTTATCAGTTAGGCTAAGAAGTGACAATGTATTCCCACACCATCATACTACTGTGAATATATGTTAGTCTATAAATACCTTTCATTAGGATGTTTGCTAGATGCCCTATGCTTATTTGAAATGTGTTTTGATTAGTAGAAATGTTTCTCCTAAAAATAATTCTCCTAAAATGGAAATAGTAACTGTTTTTGAAAGATTTTTGGGGAAACTTAATTACTGCATTTTGAATGCACTTTACAAATAGTTTGTTATACCCCAGTCCTGGCAGCTATTTATACTAAAGCGTTCATAATTTATTGATGTTATTGATGTAGTTCTTACACTGTATGTTGCTTGCTTGTGTAAGCTTGCATAAGTCTTGGATAGCTTGAGTAAGCCTTGCGTCCACTTGGCGTTGTCTGGTTTATTTTGCTTTTTCTGAAGGACAGGTGTTCATGCAGCATGTAAACACTGCTCTATTATCTGTTCCTATCAGTATAGTTCCCATAAATAAATAAGGATATGCTTTATGAATACATGCTATAGTTGTTCTCAACTGAGAACACAAAAACCAGAGGTCTATGATAAACTGTATAATATTTATAACCCTCAACACCAAACATCGTATAGGTTATACCATATACTCATTCGCTGTAAATAATTTGTTGCATTATGTACTGAAGTTTCCAAGATGTTGGTGCCCTGAGTTGCAACAACCTCTCTGGGTCCAAAACATTCGAGCACAGGTGTGGTTTTCGGCTAACTTTGAGACAGCTGGTAGCAGATGGTAAACATGTCTATGACCACCAAACCCTATTTCAGTTAAGATATTAAGAAATTTACCTTGAGGTTCGAAGACTTCAACTTGCTACAGGGGGGTATTGCATGCGAAATCTACCCTCCAGGTGTTATCTCTACTCTTCAGGACTGCTTTGAAGTGATGTCTCTGCTAGTCTGGAGGAGTACATGGCATTGGCGACTGGCTAAATAAGCAAGTGCACTGATAATGTTACTGTTTCCAAGACAACTGCCACACACCCCAAATAGTAGCCATGGATGCAAATGTAGCGCACTGATGAGAACCCAAGGCACTGCCATTAGATCAGGTGATAAGGCTGCCCTGAGATCAGCTAGGGCCAACATGGCCCTGCCCGTCAGGGCAGTGAATCATGCACATGCTCAGAAAATCCGCAACCACTTCCAGCACCCTAGGGAGGTATGACACATGTGGCAGGTCAGCCAGGTTATCCCCAACAACATTGTATCTTCAGATACCTCTGATGGTGGGGCCTCCCTTCTGGATGCACTGAATGACTACTGTGGTTGGCTTGCAAAATAACATGGCGGCAAAGAAGACCACACCATCCATCAGTGACCAGGTGCTCTGTTTGACCCTGGCTGATCAAAATCAACCCACTAAAGGCTGCTGGACCAGACAGCAGTCCTAGTTGTGTGCTCTGAGGATTCTTAGATTAGCAGGCAGATGTCCTCACAGACATGAGCAACACCAACATTCCAGCATGCTTCAAAGCCATCACCATCTTCCAAGTGCCAAAGAAATCGTCTATAATCAGTCTGTAAATATGGACAATAGAGAAGGTTGTTGGTTTCAGGAGGGCATGACATGATCAACGACTGCTCAGTGGAGATTGTTCTTTGCACCAAGTTCCTTTTTTTTCACAGAAAACTCCACATGGACAATGTAAATGTTCTCAGCAGAACCCTGAAATTTACTAATTCCTTTATATTATGTGATAAATTCTCAGCTGCAGAAATGGGAAGAACAAGTGTTCTACTGTGGCACTGCTCAAACAGCTTACTGTGCAAACTTTTCTTTTCCCTTTTTTTCAGTTTGACAACACATTTTGGAAAGTATTTTATCCTGATTAGAGTTGTTCTGTTTAACCCCAACCCCAACTCAGCTGATAGATTGTTACTCTGTAAATATGACTTTGATTAAAGTTTAAAAGAGGACAGTAGTAATCAGGAAATGATTGCGTATTTCCATGTTAATTACACACATTATTTCTCAACTGTTTATCAATGACTTGCAATTGTCAAATAGCCAATTTTATCATGCATTTTGCTAATTCTGGAAATGCTTTCTTTTACATATTAACCAGATAGTTGTGTGGTACAAGTGCTATTAAGTTTTTTTAGTTAACATGGTGGAGAGTTCCTATACAGTCTGCATTGCACAGAAAAGCAGACATTGATATTTTTACTGGATACGTACTTTAAACTATCCATTAATGAATGAAGGATCTGATTTGCATTTTCATTGAAAAAAGCCAATCAACTAACAGTCTGCATAGACTTGCAAATAAGCAAAATAGCATGCGTTGTCTGTTTTGTGTGTTTAACTTTTAATGAAAAAGCATTTTTGGCATATCCAGTGCCAAAGGATGTTAAATACAGGAATGGAGTCAGTTCAAATTGTTATTTTTAGACCCTTCATTTGAGTGTTACTTTAAATGGTCATTGTGAATAAAATATGTTTGAAATTAAATGATGATTCATCAATGATTACAGTATTACATTTGTAATGAGGCTGTGGAATTAAAAGTACTAAATTAATGACCACATTTGTTTATGTATTTAGATGTAGTATCCCCAGATCTTACGTTCAACACAACACAACAGTAAATTTCATTAGGACTGCTTATTCTTTTGTTACATTGTTGCATGTCATGAATCTAGGATATATGTTTAATGTATGATCATTGTATGATCATCATCCCCATGGGGATGAATAAAGTTATATCTCATCTTATCTATTTCAGCACCTCTGTCTTTTAATCACCGTGCTGTCAGTTTAATGATTAACAGGAAAGTAGTCCGTGACAAACAGAGTGTTTTGATGGCCATTCTATTTTTTATATGCATGTAGGAGGCAAGCAGCTCAAAGTACATTCTTGCTGTGCATCTTCTTCATAGAGTTCCAGATGTACGTTTGGATGCAGGTGCAGTGCAGGCTCACTGCACAAGTTAATGTCAGAAGTAGAGATGCACCAATCTGGAATTCTGTATGGGTATCGGTCTGATGCTGACCTAAATTACTGGATCGGAAATCATGAAGGAATAAAAAACGGAATTAGATCGGAAAATAATTACAGCACTCATAAAATATGTGACATGCATAAGGTGAGAAGATGCATCACGTGATAAAAGTTTCTGTTGTGTTTGAGACTTGCCAACATGTCAGAAGTTTGAAGTTACATCAGACTCAAAGAAGAAAAAGCTAAGACTGCTGAATGTATTTGGACACCTGGGCAAGGTGTCCCAGTTTTTTATCCCCCCACGTAATGTGCTAGCAGCTTTTCTAGACGGGGCAACCATCAATGTCTGTGAAACATCAGAGTTAGATAGGTCTCCATGAGACCCTTCCAAAGAACCCTTGTTTGCCGTAATTGTCCAGGGAGATCCATAGTCATATCGTTCACCATGCCCGGGTGTCCCATTACTTTTGTCTGAGATGAACCTCTAAAAAAAAATGTCCCCTCTAAATTTGTTTAGCTGTTTTTACAAACGGCACCCCATAGGGAATGTCTTACTATACCATGTTCTCTGTGCAATGTTTCTCCCTTATATCACAGTTATGGTTTTTGTATTTGTCCAGGTATACAAAATGTATCCACATATTTTTTGAAAGCATTAATTTTTGTTTTCTGTTAAAAAAAAAAAAAGACTTGTATCGTATCAAAGTGTATTTAGCAATATTCTTTGCTTACTCGGCATGACAGCAACGCATAACGGAGCAGTGTAGGTTTGCAAACATGAGTGTTTGCAATTGATTGAAACATTAAAGTATGTTGAAATGAGTTATAAGGCATTGCTAAGACTTTAGAGAGACAATCTATCAGCTGAAGTGTTGTTGATAATCTGGGCAAATTGGGGAATTATCAGAATGTACTGGTAAATCCTTATAATTACAATGTAAGACTAGCTATAAATGTTCACTATTTGAAATTAGGGAGGTTAGAATCATCACATCCACTTTGATGTCACGTAAAGACAGAATAGCTGCTTTTCAGCAGTATAAGAAAATATGCAGATCTACATTTGATTATTGGCAGCAGTGCTGGAGTAGTTACAAAATAATCTCACCACTTATTCACTGCTACACTGTTCAGCATGCTTGGATCAGCTGTACAAGGGAAAGCCCAACAGAGCTTTTCAGTAGTTGTCACGTCGGGCCGTGCACGGGGAGTGAGGTGAGGCGCAAGCAGGCAGGTTCCAATGTGAAGGAGTTTATTTTCACAAATGACTAAGACTCTACATCTAACAAAACAAAAGACCACAAGGGGCTAACAGAAGTACACCTATGACACGAGAGGAGTGGGTAACGTGCAGGGAATATGTGAGGGATAACCAGCAACTCAACTTAAATACATAGACAGACTCTGACAGAAACCAATCAGAAACCCAATCCCCTTAACTAAACACAAGACAGCTGACACAGTGAACACTGACAAACATGCACACAGAATATCAAAATAAAAGTCTCCATACTAACCCCAATTGCAGCCTCTAATGGCCGCTCTGTGGACGTCACAGTAGTTTATTTAGAAAGAAATGGTCCAACACAATAAACATCATATACAGTTAAGGTCAGAATTATTAGTCCCCTTAAAGAAATCACACAAAATCAACAAAAACTTTATTGCTTCAAAAGAACAAAGACAAAATCTCCACAAAGTTTGATTAAGAAATTTTACTGATGTACTGAAGTTTAACAAGAATTTTCTTCTCTTTCAAACCACACCTAAACATTCAATTAAATTCCATGCCACACCCGAGTAATCAGCAATGACCTTTACATAAGGAACTCTGGTAAACAGGGCTAGTGGCATTTGGACTACTCCGACACTTTTGGTAAGAAGCAATTTCATCATGTCAAAAAACCCCCAACAAATTAATCTGGACCTCAGAGAGAGGATAGTAGATGCTCATTGTGAGGGTGAAGGCTACACTGCTAATTGCTTCTTACCAAAAGTGTCAGAGTAGTCCAAATGCCACTAGCCCTGTTTACCAGAGTTCCTTGTGTAAAGGTCATTGCTGATTACTCAGGTGTGGCATGAAAGTTAATTCAATGTTCAGGTGTGTTTGAAAGAGAAGAAAATTCCCCGGGTCTCTGCCAATGTGATTGTTGCTGAGCTGGCCTCTTCTGGACTTGATGTGTCAAGGATGATGGTTGTAAGAGCTCTTCATCGTGGAGTACTTCGAGGTCACTGTCCAAGAATAACTCCATTGCTGAAACAATGCCACATCAAGGCCAGACTAAAGTTTTCCCATGACCATTTGAAACATAGTAATGAGTTTTGGAAGTCTGTTCTTTGGTCGATCTGTTTGGGGAAGGAAGGGAGAGGCCTTCAATGCTAAAAACACAGTTCCCATGTTAAGCATGGTGGAGGGAGCATCATGTTGTGGGGCTGTTCTGCTGCCTCAGGCACTGGGAACCTCGTTCATGTTCATGGGGTCATGAAAAATAAGAACAGTATGTTATTTTGAAAAATAATTTAAAGAAATCTGCAGCAAATCTCACTGTAGGTTACCACTGGGTCTTTGACGCAAAGCATATCTCCAAGTTGGCCATAATCTTTTTGAAGGGCAGCAAAATCAGGGTCTTGGAGTGGCCCTCACAGAGCCCAGATCTCAATCCCATTGAGAATCTGTGGCAGGTGCTGATGGTCAATGTCCATGCTTGAAAATCTCGCAATCTGGATGAGCTGGAACAATTTGCCATGGTAGAGTTGGCACGTATACCTTGAGACATTGTTGTCAGTTGTAAGACACAATTGACCATTAATGTCAGAAGGGCTAATAATTGTCAGTTTTCTTGTTAAATTTCAGCACGTAAGTAAATTTTTTAATCAAACTTTGTAGAGATTTTGTCTTTGTTCTTTTAGAAGCAATACAATGATTTTCTTATGGTCATTTCCATGACGTATTAAGGATTTTGTGTGATTTCTTTAGGGGACTACTAATTCTGACCTTAACTGTAAATCATATCTCACTATCCTTATTATTAAAGCTGTAAATTACTAATGCTATTTGAAAACAAATACACTGTATACTGTAACTTCATAGTTTCCAACAACTGCCTCCAAATCATATTAGTCATATACTGTCGCCCTGGAGCAACGACAGTCTCCCTGGAGCAACTTGGGATTAATGGTCTTGCTCAGGAACCCAGTGGTGATGCTGAAGGTAGGATTCAAACCCATGACCTCCATGGTCAGGAGAGAATTTGGTGTTTCTTGGGCCCCTATCATAGTTTGATTTTAATACCATATTCACTTTGTAGTGCTTGTTACTGCAGTCTGCCTTGAACCACCCTGGTTTGCGCTTAACAAAATCCTTGATTATGTCATCCATGTTGGTAAGTTCTGGCTAAATGCTTGATAAGAATGAAAGGGTATGTTAGTTGCAATTAACAATTTAATCTTGGGTTATTTGTTGTGAATAAGAAGTCATGGAGGAAAGAGCATCAACTTCAGCCACAGTTGCAACGTTGTATGTCAACCTAGCAACTGTGTCCAGCACCTCGTTCTCATCAGACATTTCTTCAGCTTTCTTTTTTTACTAAAAAGAAAATTATTGTTGCTTTCAATACTTCTGAGGTGTTATGCAGTGTATGCAAAAATAGCTACCCATAAATGTTTCTATATATTATTAATAGATATTAAATAATGAAGATTTCTTGTTGCATGCATTTTGGGGTCTTTTTTATTTGGCATTACATGTAATTCATGAATTAGTTTACAAAGGCCAGGATAAGGAGTGTGATGTGTAGCTTTCTAATGAGAATATATTGGATGTGTTTGTCCAGGTGGAGGGGGCTGCATATGTGGGCTCCTTTATGTGGAAATCTCGTAGTATTGGTTTGTGGAATCGACCACGTGGGGAAAACATGCTTGACAGTGGAGCTCCCTTCTATGACACGTATCGCACTGCTGATGGAAAATACATGGCAGTGGGGGCCATTGAACCACAGTTCTATGAACAACTCATTCAAGGTCAGTAAATGCAATATAGTCTATAGCAGTGGTTCCCAACCTTTTTTCCTTGAAGCCCCCCTTGCCTGTGTCCAAGACAAGCTGGGCCCCCCCAACCCCAACTCCTTACACATTAATTGATTAATTATTTGCATAAAATAAACAGTGGTTGTAGGTATTTATACTCATATACACACACGCACATCCTTTTACGTTTCTCAAACATTGGGATTGTATGAATTTAATGAATTTATGAATATAAAGTTTTTATGAATAAAATTTCGGTAACGTCAGTGCAGACAAAATTTTGTGCCCCCCCCAGTGATCTCCCGTGCCCCCCTCAGGAGTTGGGAACCACTGGTCTATAGGATTTATACATTCTACTGTGCTATATATCATACATCCCATTCATCCAGTTCATCCCATCCAGTACAATCCAAAGGAACTCTCTTAGACTACTAGCCACCAAGCTCCTGGGGATCAAACACACTATCTCAGGATGATGGGGCCAATACTTATACAGTTCCAACACTATAGGCAGCCTAGATGTTTATTTTATTTATTTATTGAATGAATCTATTCACTCTTTACACTTCTTTATTCCCTTTATATACAATCGCGGCCAAAAGTTTTGAGAATGACACAAATATTAGTTTTTACAAAGTTTGGTGCTAAACTGCTTTTAGATCTTTGTTTC
>JBBJLR010023396.1:0-13017 GCA_037577145.1 Brachypetersius gabonensis
GTGTGTGTGTGTGTGTGTGTGTGTGTGTGTGTGTGTGTGTGTGTGTGTGTGTGTGTGTGTGTGTGTGTGTGTAGGATTGTAATCAGCTGTTCATAAATAAGCCAACTAAAATGTGCTATTTCCCTTTTGACTCTCTCTCTCTCTTCCTCTCTTTCTCTCTCATCCTCTCTTTCTCTCTCTCTCTCTCTCTCTCTCTCTCGCTCGCTTTCTCCCTTTCTCTCTCTGTATCTCTGGTATTTCTGTATCTCTGTATCTCTCTCTCTCTCTCTCTCTCTCTCTCTCTCTCTCTTGTTATGCCTTTCTTCTGCGTCTGGCTCATGAGCATCTAACAGCTGTTGAAGAACAAACTGACTTAAAAGCCCCCAAAAAGCTAATTAAAATTCTATTTGTATCCATCAGCCAGTTTAAGAGCCTCGGCCACACTCTCCGAGACATACAACGCTTTGTTTCGCAACCATTCATGTTCCACTTATGTGTCTCTGAATGTTCCCACTTTTGCAGAAGTATTACATTTAGGAGCAAATTTGCAGCCAATTTGTTTTCAGCGTATTGCCAATGTGCAACGTTGTAAAATTTAATAGTGCAGAGTGTATTGGGGATGCTGTTTCATGTGGATGAGGAACAGACTTCAGCTCATTATATGAAAGCATTGAGTTTTTGACACTATAGGGTATACTGTTATCTATGAACATAAACAACATCCATTGCATAGATAAATACTGAAGCAGCCAATATTGTGTGACCATTTAGCACTTTAGCACAATCTTCCTTAAAAATTTAAATATTATCTTATACATTTATATTATACATTTCATCATTTAAATATTTTTAAAAGAAAAGCTATTTGAATAACCACTCTTATAAAATCATGCGCACTGGGCTCGACGAATGGTGAGGAACAATATTTTTTTGGAACAATATTACCGGTTTCAACTCCACTAGCTAGTATATATAAATATATTTTCATCATATTGATTTTATGTGACTGAGTTTGGCTCTACTGCTCTGCACTCTAGTACACAGCAAATTGTGCAGTGTTGCCAGGTTGAGCAGGTTCTCTTTTTTTACTAATTACTAAGAGAATAACTGTTTTTTGGTGATGGTGTACCTGATGTAGGACTCAAGTATCACAATTACAGGCAAAATTATTATTATTATTATTATTATTATTATTATTATTATTATTATTATTATTATTATTATTATTATTATTACCAGGGCAGATGGTGGCATAGTGGTTACGGAGTTGCGTCGGAGGTTCAGCCAAGACTGCTAGTGGCAGTATTTTGTTGATGTAATCATTAAAGAAATGCCTGCCTTGATATTTTGATGATATTCTGAAATAAAAGCATTAGTAGTTGCATCCCTACTTTAATACAGCTTGTCATGTTTAACATGTTCAAAAGAGTGAAATGAAGATATTGTAGGGTTCTGGCTGGGAGTAACTGCCCTGACCTGTGTGTGTGTGTGTGTCTGTGTGTGTGTGAACAGGTGGAGTAAAATCATGCTCTCTGAACTGCTTGGCTGAGGGCTATAACTTTTACACTGAGCGCGCTCCAGCCGTGGTGGATGGGACACCATGCCGAGACGATTCTCTGGACGTGTGTGTGAATGGAGAGTGCAAGGTGAGTAGGCTAAGCACACATACGCACATTATGATTATAATTATATTAGCAGGGGTTGACATAATTTTTTTTGCACTAATGAAGCTCCTCACTCTCACCCTGGTTGCCTAGGTACCCATTGACCACACACCCGACAACCAATGGTGTCACACAACTGTGCCCAGAGCTGCGTACCCCCTAGTACTCAGGCAACAGACTCTGTTGGGGGCATAGCTAAGACGACCAGATGTGATAAAGTGTCATTGATAAAATTTAGTTTTGCAGTATGTCATGGTTTAATTTTATATTTAAAGGGAACATTATGCAAAACTCACTTAATAAAAAAAGAAGCTATAATTGGTCTATGGGATAAAAAACACGTTAAAAAAGTTATTTGCACAAAATCACTCTCAGATAAAGAGATATCACCAGCCCTATTATTGACGGTTTCTGTCCCTTTCAAAAGGAGCCATTTCAGGGCTCTGTCCCTTTCATGCGAATAAGCTGTTTCTGGCTACGCCCACCCACCCCATGCTCCACCCACCCCTTATGCTGCTTGAACTGAAACGAAAAAAAATGAACAAACTAGTTCATACTTAACTGTGATAGAATCATAAAAGTCGTTATTTGAAAGTACTTACATCTCCCTGATCTGCTGACTTGTCACAGACCTCCTCGACTCTAAAGTTAGCATATTATTATTGTCAGCTCCTTATTCAATCTTTCCGTTCTACCATAAATACTTAAGGTGGAACTTTTTAAAGTGGAACGAAGCGGATTGTTGCTGGGACAAGCCACTGAAAATTAAATGGAACCACGCAGTTCTTTGGTTTTCTTTGTTTGGGAGAAACTGTAAGGATTTGTGTTGTTTTTTGCAGCAACAACACAACACTTAATGTGTGACTTGCCTCTGCCTGTAGCCATAGCACTCGACTTAAAACTGGCAGACAAAATGGCGGATCTTCAACTAACTGAATCAAACGGCTCATTTGGAAAGGGCCAGAAACTGTGAAGAATAAAGCTGGAGATATCTCTTTATGTGAGAGTGATTTGGGTTAAAGAACACAAACATATATTGTACAGCCCATAGACCTATTATATCTAAAATGAGTTTTGCGTAATATATGTCCTTTTTAAAACAGTATAAATGTAATTAATACATTCACATCAATAAAGTTGATGAGACTCTGATTAAACCTGACTTTTGATTCGGTACTACTCCCTCTAAAAAGCCTCTCTGTCTCTCTCTAGGTGAGGAGGACAGCCCACCCCCTTCCCCTCATAACTGTGGTGTTAGCACATGTGTCTCTTAACTGACATAACAAAGTTGGCAGTTATAGTTGTCTTCCAAGCGTGTTTAGCTGTGACACTCGTCTTAGTAAAAGCACATGCTAACTTTCACTCTCCCAGCTGAGTAACATTGTGTAAAATAAAAAAATTGGTCATTTAACCTAAAGGGAACCATACAGTGAACAAATTGAAAACATCAACTAGACACAAACTACATTTTCAGAAAGTTTTATTTTGTTTTTATTAGGTAAAACTAATAAAATGTACTAATAAATGTATTTTTTGATAAAACAGGAATTGCATCAGTGACAGCAAAGGTCAACATCAGACAGATGTTTGGATGCAACTGAAATTTTCTGGATTTGTACCTTTTGTAATTTGAAGCACCCAACAGATAATGTTTTTGTTCTGTATCCATGCATTTATTTAATTAATTTAATTTAGTTTTAGGGCATCAGCGTCTGTATTCGTGTGTATTGCCTAGCTCTGGAGCGCCATTTGTACTGCATGTTCCATGTGTTCATTTTGATTGTGTTATTGAGAGATGTGAGTGTGTGTATGTGTTTCACACACTGCTTTGCCTCTGTTGTTTTTGGATGACTGTAAGGCTCCATCTGCTCCTCACTGTCTCCCTCAGCGATCAACGCTAAACCACAAAACATCTCAACTGTTGTTTAGAGGTTTCCTCTCGCTGTGTGGAGCAGAGCTGGATTTCATTAGAAGAGAGAACAAGAATCTCTCTCTCCCTCCCTTCTTCGCTCTCTCTCCCTCTCTTACTGTTTTTCAGGCTAATGTGAATATTGTGTGTGTTGTTGTTTGTTGCACTATATTGTGCTATGCTACCTTCTCTTTATTTGGCTTTTCTAATAAGGAGTGTAAAGTGGTGTGACTGTACACCCTCACTCTTCACACTATACACACTATACACTCAATACACTCTATACACAATATACAGTCAATACACTCTATACACACTATATACTCAATACACATTATACACTCGCTCTACACTCTATACACACTATACACTCAATAAACGCAAGACACACTATAGAGTCTAAACACATTATACATTCGCTCTACACTTTATACACACTATATACTCTACACACTCTACACTTTATACACATTATATACTCTACACACTCTACACTATACACACTATATACTCTACACACTGTACACTTTATACACACTATACTCTACACACTGTACACTATACACTCAATACATGCTCCATACTCAAGATGCACTATGCACTATACACTCTACACGTTCTACACTCTATACACACTCTACACCACATGCTCTATACTCTATACACACTATACACTCTATACACAATACACGCTCTATACTCTATACACACTCTACACCACACGCTCTACACTCTATACACACTCTACACACTATACACAATACACGCTCTACACTCTATACACACTCTACACACTATACACAATACATGTTCTATACTCTATACACAATACATGTTCTATACTCTATACACACTATACACTCTATACACACTATACACTCCACACTCTATACATGCTACACGTTCTACTCTCTATACACACTATACACCACACGCTCTACACTCTATACACTACACACTCTACACACTCTACACAATACACGCTCTACATTCTATACACACTATAAACAATACACGCTCTACACTCTATACACACTATACACAATACACTCTCTACACAATACACGCTCTACACTCTATACACACTACACTCTATACACACTATACACAATACAAACTACACTTTATACACACTATACACAGTACATGCTCTACACTCTATACACACTACACTCTATACACACAATACACGCTCTACACTCTACACACTATACACACTCTACACTCTATACACACTACACACTATACACTCTATATACACTACACACTACACACTCTATACACACTACACTCTATACACTGTACACTCAATACACTCTACACACACTATACACTACGCGCTCTACACTCTATACACACTATACACTCTACACATTATACACTCTACACATTATACACTTTATACACACAATACGCTCTACACGCTCTACACTCTATACACACTGTACACAATACACACTACACTCTATACACACTCTACACTTTATACACACTATACGTAATACACACTCTACACTCTATACACAATACACACTCTACACTCTATACACACTATACACAATACACACTCTACACTCTATACACACTCTACACACTACACACTACAATCTATACACACTATACAGGCTCTACACTCTCTACACACTATACACTCAATACACTCTACACACACTATACACTCTACGCGCTCTACAATCTATACACACTATACACTCTATATACTCTATACACATTATACACTCTACACATTCTACACTTTACACACACAATACACTCTACACGCTCTGCACTCTATACACACTATACATTTTACACGCTCTACACTCTATACACACTATACCCTCGCTCCACACTCTATACACACTATACTCTCGTTCTATTTACTATACACTCCACACACACTCAACATTCTATACACTTTACACTCGCACTACACTCTGTGTACACTATACGCTCATTACACTCAATAAACACTATACACTCTACACTCTATACACACTATACACTCGCTCTACACACAATACACTTAATGCACTCTATACACACTATACACTCAATATACTCTATAAACACTATACACTACACATTCTACACACTATACACTCGCTCTACACTCTATACACTCTATACTCGATACACACTATAAACTCTGCATGCTCTACACATTATACACTTGATACACATACTCAAGTCTTGTGAAATAAGAATATACACATTGTATACAAACATAAAAATGACTGCTGAGTCATACTCACGCTTTCTCTCTGTGCTGTTCTCTTTTCCTCTCCTTATTTCTCTTCCCCTCTCTACCCTTCCCTGTTAACTCTGTGAACTCTTTGACCCTCCTCACTGCAGGCTTCCTAAAATGTGGGCAGCTGAACAAGGTTACAGCAAATGATTTCTCTTCCTCTCTCTTTCTCTCTGCCTCTCCCTCCCTTCCTTTCTCTCCACACTCTCAGTTTCTTTTTCTCTCTTTCTTTCTCTCTCTTTCTCCTTCCCTCTCTCCCTCTTATTTACGGCCTTCTTTGACATCCGCTGCTCCATCTCTTCCCTCTGTTTCTCTTATTTATGGTGTGTATAAAAAGAAAGTGAACAGCAGGGGAGTGAGCTGACGGCCTGTTTGCAGCCTTGCAGTGGCCATGCTCCCAAACAATACGCCTTTGATTCAGGCCAGCTTCGGGGAAAGGCTTTGAAGCATATGGTGCCGAGTTCAGCCTTGGGAGACACATGTTCCAAATCCGTTGGAACTGCCTGCTCCAGCTCAGCCGAAGGGCCCACTTACTGCAGTTAGTGTCCACCGACTTACTGCAGCAACCAAGAAGTGGGGCACATGTTTTAAGGGTCATGGAATGTAGGCCAGTAGCCACTTACATAAAACATCTTAACCAGTTCATGTCAGAGAAAAATGACTTTCTCACTGTTTTCTTGCAAATATGAATTGAGTCATACCAAAGTCATGAGTTGATGTCAGGACGTTTGACTTTTAAAAGGATGGTCAGATTTTTCATTTACACCATGAAAAATCGGATTTTTTACATCATAAAATCCATCCATCCATTCATTCATTCATTATCTGAGCCTAGTGGGTGTGTGGGGGATCCTGTATACAGTCCTGGCAGTAATAAAGCAAAATGCAGAGAAACACCCTGAACAAGTCTCCAGTCATCACTTACATACACACCTTGGGGCAACTTAGCATCTGTGATTTCCCTGATGTGCACGTCTATGAACTGTGGGAGGAAACTCAAACTCTTGGAGGAAACCCATGCGGACATGGGGATATCGTGCACAAAGAAAGGACCACACAGAAAAGACCCTCAGTCATCCAGCCTGGAAATGATTTCAGGACCTTCTTTCTATGAGGCGTGAGCTCCCCCTGCACAAAGTCACTTAGGGGAAAACTGAAAAAATGAAAGTGCAAATTGAGTTTTAGACCTTAAGTTAACTGTTTGCTGATAGGTTTCTAGGCAAATCTTTCAAAACGGATTAACTTTGCACCTGTCGGAATTGCTTGGCCCCGTCCTGCTTCTAGATTTAATTACACTGATTGCAGTATAACGGTGGTAATATATTCCACTGTAGATGCCTAGCTTACATTAAAATTACATTAAACTAAAAGCTAAATGTTTGTTAAATTCAACCTAATTGCCCCTTAAACTGTTCTATTCGTAACCCAGAACTTAATCTTGAGCCTAAACTTAGCCTTAGTTTAACACCTAATATCTAACTTTAATGCAATTGAGAGTCACCTTAGTTTCACTGGGTAATTTGTTGATTAATTGAACATCGGTAGACAATCTGAATGCAGCTATTTGAATAAAATGGGTCTCTTATTACATGTCAAAGCAGTTAACAGCATGCCATTAAAGTTATCATATTTTGTCAGGACCATGTGTAATGTCCAGACTGTCAGTATACATATATATATATAAGCATGAAGGACCCAAGGGTTTCCTCTACAAGTTGAAACCAAAACTTGATAACAATGCACTATGTGTGTGCGCATATATCTGTGTGTGTTTTGAGAGAATTTGTGCAAAACAGCTAGACGCATCCATTCTGAGTCCATTAATCTGCTTTATGTCTTCGTGTCTGTGTGCAGCCAGAATGGACACAATAAGTCTTGCACATTTCTAGTATTTACAGTGTAATTGTACAGATTATAAACAGCAATTTACTCTCACTTGACTTGACCTGTGTGTGTATGTGTGTGTGTTTGTGTGTTTGTATTTAAATGTGCAGCACGTGGGGTGTGATAAAATCCTTGGCTCAGACGTGCGAGAGGACCGCTGTCGAGTGTGTGGGGGGGACGGGAGCAGCTGTGAGGCCAATGAGGGTGTCTTCAATGACTCACTGCCTGACGGAGGTACATTCAGAGTGTGTGTGTGTATGCTGTCATGATGGTCAATATGTGGGCCATACTTTAATCGCAGTTACTATTTTTTTAAATTAATACGTTTTAGGGTGACTCTTCTAGCGAATAATCGAATTTGCGCATAGATCCCAAATGCAATTGTTCAGTTAAGCCACGTTTAGCATTTGAACTTTGCTTTTTCAGTTTTTGCTTTAGAGCCATCAACTAACAGAAGCTATGGCATTATGTTAATGTTTGTCATAAATCATGTTTGCCCCAAATATCGTCCAGTGGTTACAATTTTTTTCTATTAAATGGTTAAGATGTAAACAAGTCATTCAGAGTGGTCTGATGTGAAATGCTTAGTTCTAGAGCTACTAATTGAGTCAAATTGTTTACAGCAGTGGTGATAGGAGTTTTTTTATGTGGTGTGATTTAGTGGTGATTTAAGTTTTTAATGTCTTCTAAAACTACCACACAGCAAGCTGTTAGACAAAATGGTTAGGAATATGTTGAGACATTTATGGAGACATTTTCAGCCTAAAACATATTTACTTTTTTTAGATTTATCATTACAGTATTATTTACTAGTATTATATAAAACTCAGAAAACATGAATAGGTTCACTAGAGCCAGAATGAAAAATATCTAAAGTTGACAAAGTTAAATAGACTTGTCATGGTGTGGTTCTGGAAAGGGAATGGGGAGGACGCCACAGTACGGTTATGATACGGTTTAATAAGGAAAATACACAAAAGACACAACTATCCCCAACTCAGGGTCAACACAGGAAACACATAACACAAAAACAGCAACTAGTAAACATGAAATAATAACAACCACAGCAGGGGAAACACAAAACACTGGAGGTAAACAAAACCCTAAGCCCGTGCTCCTCAAACGAACAAACAATCAAAACCAGGACTCTGAGGGCTCGACCCTCCCTCGCAGCTCAGCGAGCTGGACACGGTGACCAGGTAACCAGCGCAGACACACGCAGAACAGAATATCAAAAGGGAGGAACATGGACCTGTAAACAGAGAACAAAGAACAGGGTTAAACATACAGAGGACCAGGAATATACTATAGGATTCAGAAACGCGACCAAACACCATTGGGGAAAGACAAATACAGACTCACTGGACAAAGGATCGTCTGGGGCTTAAATAAGGACACGGGAACGAGACACAGGTGAGACGGATAATAACGGGACGCGACACAAACCGAAACTATAGACTAGGTAGGGAACAAGGGGAAAGGGAGCACGGAGAAACCGGAAACAGGAAGTGACACCAGGCGGCAGAGATGTAAACAAAGGGAAACAGAGAACGGGAGTCCACGAGGTGACACGTGGGATAAACGAGACATGGGGAAAACAAACAAACACACGGACATCAATATTCGGGGGAGGAGGAATGAACTCTACCGGAGGAGAGCGAGGTGACCGTTACAGTACCCCCCTCTCCAGACTGAATCCCCTGCTGGGGATCCCGAGGGACACGTCGCCTCCCTCTGTTGACGAGGACAAGGAGCTGGGCGATCCGGTTGTGCATCGTGGAAGTCATCTCTCAGCTCCTGGCTGAGGATGGCACGAGCTGGAACCCATCTTCTCTCCTCGGGTCCGTACCCCTCCCAATCGACCAGGTACTCCAACCCACTTCTGCGACGACGAGAGTCGAGTAAAGAGCGCACACGGTGGACCGGAGTACCATTAATGGAGAGCGGTTTGGGCGGTGTAGCAGTCACTTCGGGAGACATGAAACACAGGATGTACTTTTAAATCAGGAGGTAACTGCAGTTTAAAGGAAACGGGGCTAAGAAGGGACCAGAGAAACGAGGGGACAGTTTTGTACAAGGGTGTTTTAGGTGGAGATCCTTTGTGGAAAGCCAAACTCTGTCACCCTCCTTGATAGGAGGCGCCTCCCTCCTTTGACCGTCGGCACGGTGTTTAAACCTACGAACAGCCTGCTGGATGGATGTGTGTGCATCCTCCCATACCCGCTCAGCCCGGCGGAACCAGTCATCCACTCCCGGAGCCTCAGTGACGCTCTGGTCCCCGAGCACACACTCGAAAGGAGTCAGGCCGGTGGAGGAGTGGCGCAGAGAGTTCTGGGCGTACTCTGCCCAGGCGAGGAAGTCTGCCCAGTCATGTTGCCGGCTGTGACAGTATGCCCGGAGTAATCGGCCGAGCTCTTGGATGGTCCACTCTGCCTGACCATTCAACTGGGGGTGATACCCCGAGGTCAGGCTGACCGCGGACCCCAGGTGACCCAGGAATGCCTTCCACACTCTCGACGTCAGACACAATGTCCTCCGGGATACCGTACACCCGGAAAACCGACTGGAACAGCGCATCCGCCACCTGTCGAGCAGAGGGAAGAGAACGGAAGGGAATGAACCGGCAACCCTTTGAAAACCGATCCACCACAACCAGGACCGTGGTGTACCCTTTGGAAACCGGCAGATCCGTGACAAAGTCCACTGCTAAGTGAGACCACGGTCTGTCCAGTACTGGTAGGGGCATTAGTTTCCCCACGGGAAGAACACGAGGGCTTTTCGTTGTCGCACAGATGGAGCACGAAAGTACTGCCTACCTGACGTCCTGGAACAGGGAAGGCCACCAGTACTTTCGCGCTACCACTTCCAAAGTCCTCATAACACCCGGGTGTCCCGTGAGCCCATTCCACCACCCTCTGTCGCAATGCCTCCGGGACATATGTTTTGCCAGCAGGACACTCGGGTGGTATGGTGAGCCCCTCGAGTGCCTCTGCTATCTCGGCTTCTAAGTCCCATTGAATGGGAGCGGCAAAGAACTAGGGTGGTAGTATGGGCCTGTTTCAGGTTCTCCGGTTTCCTTGTCAGTCCCATACAGCCGCGACAAGGCATCCGCTTTTCCGTTTAACGTGCCCGGACGATACGAGATTTGAAAGTTGAACCTGCTGAAAAACAAAGCCCATCGTGCCTGTCTGTGATTTAGCCTTTTGGCCTTTCGAACGTGTTCCAGGTTGCGGTGATTGGTTAGAACCACAAAAGGCTGCCGGGCTCCTTCTAGAAGGACACAAACCGAAACTGTAGAATAGGTAGGGAACGAGGGGAAAGGGAGCACGGAGAAACCGGAAACAGGAAGTGACACGGGGAGGCACAGATGTAAACAAAGGGAGTCCACGAGGTGACACGAGACATGGGGAAAACATGGGGAAAACAAACAAACACACGGACATCAATATTCGGGGGAGGAGGAACGAACTCTACCCAAGCGAGGTGACCGTTACAAGACTATTTCACTTCAGACCACTCTAAATGACAGTTTACATCTTTATGGTTTAGGTTTGCTGATTTGTATTTTTTTATTTGTATTTTATGTGGTGTCTCACAATGTATGACGTCCTGTTAACATACGATCAAACCTCTGATATCCGAGCTCATCAACTACATTCAGGATAAGAGGCAAAACTGTATAAACTGTGGCCAACCATTGTTTTGAGCTATGATGAATAATACGTTTAAAGATAAATTTGTGTATGCTGTATGTTGGACTGGGTAGCTATCAAAATACCCTTCCTCATGTTTATGGAGCCCATTGCTCAAATACTATTTTCCACCTGTGCAGATCCATTTCATTTGCCGTTCCTCTAAGCCTTTAAATAAGGAGTGGTAGAAAAGTTGAGCAGTAAAATAAGGTTCTTTGAATTATGAAACAAGGTCACCTATCTAATCGTAGGCACGGAGGTGCTGTGGATTTACAGTAGGTGTCAGAATACGATCAAGTCTCTGTCAAAGCGTTTATAGCAAAACGGCAATGCCTTTCTTTTCATATGGGAGTTGAGGTGTAAGAGTGTGGAGCTCCTGTACCTGGAATTATTTTGGAGGGTTTTAAATTCTGCTCGCTGGCCCCATGAACAAGTGTGTTGTGTTATGGGTCTCCCGACTGTAGCACTTGGGCGATAAAGTGCACCAGCTCTGACTGTACAGAACAATGGCCCAGTTCAGCTCTCATGGTCCAGCTGAAACAGGTTTAAAGAACAGGTGCTGGATACGATTCCTCTGTCTCTCGCAAATAACAACCCTACCTTCAGACCTCAGCCCTGATTCTAGTGTGTGTGTGTATGAGGGTGCATGTCATTTTTTTGTTGTTTTTTTTTTTTTTTACTGAAAGAGCAAAACCATTTCTTTTTATTTTGTGAAGTTAAAATTAGGCTTGGGTTTGAGATTAGGCATAGACAGTATTTATACAGCTAGTGACACACAGTTCACGTCTAAATGTTTGTAGACATTTAAACATCAAGGATATTTTAAAAACAATAATCTATTTACGTTAGAATTGATAATGATTACAAAAAGTAATTCCATCAAGCAATACAGTTCTCTTTTAGGAGATACTGCAATTGCTGCCAACAAACCGCTGAATAAGGACAAAATTGTCACCACTGTATATTGCAGTCATTTTGATATTTTTGTCTTATTTAATTATTAAATAAATATGGCATAGTTTCATGAAAAAACATTTCTTTTTTGCTAAAACAACAATGGCACTTTTTATTACCTTTTAAAAATTTTTTAATACTTTATAGGGCCTTCTGGTCTATAAGGCTTTAATAAAACTTCATAAGACTCTCATTGACCTGTTACTTCATGAAGCTTTATAAAGCCCTCTGCTCCATTAGGCTTTATAAAACTCTGCTCTGTAAGGCTTAATAGAGGCTTAATGTACTCCATATAGCTTTATAAAGCTCTGTAAGGCTCCATATACCCGTAACACACCTATACCCGTAGCACTCATTTCTTTGTACTCCTATTCACCTGCTTCACTTTCCAGCTCTTTATTTACACTGCCAGTAAAACCTGTGTTTCAGTGCGATTGGGAAACAGAAGCCAAGGAGAAAAAACACACAAATGTAATAAGAGTTGTGAACCATGTTATTGCCTAGAGAGAAAGAGAGCAAACTTTAACACTTTTTAAGCTCTCACCTATTCAGAACGATTCCATAATTGCTTTGTGGAAACTCAAATAATATGCGTGTGTGTTTGTGTTGTACTTTTTGTGTGTGTGTGTGTGTGTGTGTGTGTGTGTGTGTGTGTGTGTGTGTGTGTGTGTGTGTGTGTGTGTGTGT
>JBBJLR010023416.1:0-13016 GCA_037577145.1 Brachypetersius gabonensis
GATTAGTAATGCCTTACACTACTGCGTTACAGCAAAAAGTAATACGTTACTGTAATACATTACTTTTGTAATGCATTGCTCCCAACACTGATTGTGAGGGTGCATGTGTGAAAAAGCCTTTTACCGGGTTGTTCCCCTCCTTGGCTACGGCCACCTGTGATCTTTTATATTGTGATTTTACAATTTATTAATCAGTAATTTTAAAGCTGTACTAATTATGCTAATTATCCAATGTTTATGTGGACTACTGTGACTGTGTTTTTAACTGGTTTATATTAAAGTGTCTCTTATGATTGTCATGAATAAAATTAATCTTGTGAGGAAGAAAACCTTTGTCTCTGCCTATTTTCTGACCCAGTGCATCAAAAGTAACGAACCTAAAGAGATTTGGGTTTTGTAGTCTTGAACCCGGGGAGTTGCAGATAGAAGCTACTCAAAGTTTAAATGTGTGGAGCGGGTCACATAAGCACCTTTTAAAACGTATTACTGGGCAGGGCTGAAAGTCATTAAACATACTTTGGATCATTTGGCTTTCTCCACCATCACTTCATAAGCGCGAGCTCTCTCGTGTTGTGTGCGCACAAGCTCTGTGCACTGCAGAACAGACTACATTTTGTGCGTGAGATTGCAAATAACGGCAGTGCCGGCGAATAACGAATATTATAAAAAGTTACAAAAGGCTGGTCAGGTAAAATATCATAGGTAATGTTTATTTAACAATAACAGAACATGTATTTTATTTTATTTTTTTTTTCCTACAGTAACGACAGCAGAACCATTAACGTCAGAGCTCATCGATACTTCGGTCTATTATAATTAGGCACTGGGACCGATTAAGTACCGGGTTTCGGTACCCATCCCTAGGTAAGGCACCAGTCAAAAACAATGTACACTTAGGTTGGATACCCTGACTTTGCTGTATTCAAAGGGCTTTTAGATTCCTCTATCACAAATAACACTTAGTAATCATTTCACTGTTCATATTAAACACAAGTCATCATACTATATTGTCTAAAAAACTAAAATCTTTTCTAATGTAGTCTGCAATTAAATGTGTGTAACTTTTGTGTCACCATGGTCTGCTAGCTTAGAGACCCTTAGAGAAAGTTTGAGACCCTCAACTTTGAGTTACATGTATAAGATGTCATTGTCAAAAGAATTGTGATTTACACTGCATTTGAAGATTAATCAAGGATTCGGTCTTTATAATCACCAATTAACATATTATCCTTTCCAGTTAATCTTGCCAGTGTTACACCAGCAATGGGTACCTAAGAGGAAACTACAGGGCATCTATTGCAGGGTGGGGTGATTTAGATTTATCTAATTTCCACAACTTCATGCCCAATTTCTGATGACAAAAAGGACTCATCTTCAAATAAAAATCCATAATTGCACTTTCTTTTTGCATACATGTACTGCAAAAGTAGCGATAGCATTTTAAATTAATTGCACAACCAACTTGTAAAAATGTAAATGTGATCTATAAAAATATACTGCTAATGGGATCATTCTTTAAGTGATTTTGCTTGGCAGTCACATCCTGTTAACAACTTTGCTTGGTAAAATATTGTGATTGGTATAAATGAGTTGGTATAGTAAACTGACCTAAATTAAAGTGCATTTTAAACTTAAACGGATTTTCTCCCACAGCATGTTAAACATTCATACACAAAGAAATGTGAGTAACTTTAGTCGCTCCCAAGTTTGATGAGTAAGATAAGATAAGATATAACTTTATTCATCCCCGTGGGGAAATTCCAAGAGTTGCAGCCACGTGCGCGGCACTTTCAAGATAGACAATGCAATACATAAGGAAAGGAAAGAGAGGAGAAAAAGAGCCCCTCCCAAACTGTCCGTGTGGGCAGCTTGGGATCAGGGGAAAAAAACACCAACAACAAAGCACATAGACATAAGACAAGACTCAAAAGTGGCGGGATTGTCCGATGTAGGCAAAATCTGGTCCTGCTGCCGCTGAGGCGCTGTCGCAGACCCGCCCACCGGAGAATGACGGACATGAAGGCGAGTGGGTGGGGGCTAGAGAAAGTGTTTAGTCAGTATCTGTATAAGTGCATGTAGTAAGCCTGTTTTCACAGGTGTCCTTGGGGATGGGGAAAGGAATTTCCGAGCGTCTCCTTCTCTTGCTTTTTCAGGAGGAGTTGTTAATCTCCAGCGGCCTTGCCGAGGTGCCGGTAAGGGGGGGAAAAGCCAGATAGAAAGAATTGTTTGGGTTAAGGTAAAATTCGACATTCTGTTACAGAAAATCTAAAGTCCATAACCGGTCTTAAACACTGGCCAGATCCCGTTCAAGTCTCTCCAAGATCTTATCCATATTCCGTTGTAGAGTTGCAAACATCTCCAAGATGTTGCCCAATTTACGGTCCATAACCACAGTCTGAGTGTCCACAGCTCTACCCATAGTCTACCAAGCGGCACGCTTAGTGGTGTCGTTTTGAACAGCAGTGACCGCTTTCATCAATCATCGATATCCCAGGGTCCCACATAATCCAATCAGCTGAATCCCAGTTATCATGGTTCCGAATAGGTAGATGTCTTCCGCATCCTCCACAGA
Source organism: Brachypetersius gabonensis (assembly GCA_037577145.1). Classification (NCBI taxonomy): domain Eukaryota; kingdom Metazoa; phylum Chordata; class Actinopteri; order Characiformes; family Alestidae; genus Brachypetersius; species Brachypetersius gabonensis. The sequence continues at coordinate 2,573 of JBBJLR010023416.1, forward strand.
AAGTGCTGCCCGGCACATGACGCGCCACCTCTCCCACCCGTCCATCACATATCCAGCAGCAAATGTTCCAGCAGGACAGTTGGGTTCCCCCGAACCCAGGCTTCTCGTCGAGAAGATGGTGTCAATTGCACATAATTGCAATTGTAAATATACATTTGTACAGCCAATCACGGAATACATAATTCATGGATGCCTGGAAGCAAGATGGAGTATTTGCCAGGCCATATGGCATTACCAAATAATGGTCATGCCTGGAGGTGGTACTGAATGCAGTCTTAATGCACACAAGATTATATGCGTTCGGCAGGTGGAGCTTAGAAAATATGTTCGACCCACAGAGCTGTGTGACAGCTGTGGGAATGAAAGGGCGAGGATGTGAGTAGTTTATGGTGACTGCATTGAGCCCACGGCAGGAGGTCAACTGCACAGTCCCAGGGTGTGGAGGGAGGCATGCAGCCTGAGATTTCCAACCAACCCAGAATCTATGAGAGCACATACAAATACAAACAGATTAACATAGGAGACATTCACAGTAATATTACTTTGTTTCATTACAGAGGGGGTACTGGTGGACGGGTTTAAAGGAGGAGATGTGACTTTGGGCACGAGGAGGGGGCAGGAAGCCACCAGATGCCCCTTATGCCCTCAGTACAGACATTGTCCATCCATTCGTCTTCTGTGGCATTCTTAGTGTCACAGTCAGGACTTTGGACTGGTGATCAGGTGACAGTTACTGCCTGCGGCCACTGGGGGTCGCATACACTCCATGAACCTCTCACCGATATGGACAGATTCCGGTTTAGTGTATAATCACCTGTAGTGTTTTCACCTGTTTACTTCCCTCACCGGTCTCTCATCTAAATCACCCCCTGTAATGCTATTGGTCTGTTCTCTTGCATGTTTCTGTATATATATGTGACCTTATCTGGTTTGGTTAAGTAACGACAACGCCACTCACGATTTTAAGGGTGGGAGAACCCTCCTACTATATCCACCACTAAACTCCCCGCCGGTCCCTAAACAGGACAAGACCATACAGGACACAGCTATCATAGGCTCAGAAATACAGTTTTATTACACACCATACACAAGATACAGTTCGGTACATTTGTTCCTAAATGGACGTTGAGTTAATAATTTCTTTGACTCAGAAACAAAGTCAGCGTCGACTCCGACTCACATGCATCAGACAATAAGTCTGGTCCAAATCTAATAATAGCATGTAGGCAGATACAATAACAAACAGTCCAAATACTATATAAACCAACCGAATCCCACAGCACAGTATATGGGCACAGAAATATACCAGTGTAGTATCTCCCCAGACCAGTAATATTAATACAATAAGGAGTTAGTCACCCAAGCACACAAACGTTCACATATCCCAAGGGTTTACAGCAAGAGGAAAACAACAAAGCAAACCAAATAACCAAAAAACCAAAATAAAAAGAAACCCCTTAATTACTAGAAATACCCTAGCTTAGGGATAAATAATACACAGGTCCCATAGCCCCTAGTCACTGCGGTAAGGACTCATACATTTAAACCAGGAACCAGGACACTGAGTTAGCATTTAGCTCCATATACAGGGCTAACCCCTCACTTAGGAACTGAACACAATTCTGTACATAGTGTCCGACCTGAGATGCAAATAAAATTCCACTTGGAAAGAAAACAGTGGTAAACCCCGCTATGCACCCGTCCGCAGCCACCGCTCTCTAGTACAAGCCGCCCATTCCTAAAAGAAAGGCAGCCAGAGATTCGGAATTAAAAACAGGCAGCACAATACGATAAAACAACCCCACATCCCCCCAGTATGCTTGCTCAAAAGTTAGGAAGGCACATAGGCCACCAATAGGCCTACATCTGTACACCATGACTTAAAGAAAAGGAAAAAAATACACCGTTACCTTCTGTCGGGTTTGTCTAACCATAAGCCTTGTCTCAACTCGACCTACTTTTACTTCACGCCGGCTGGGCTCACACCCTCAGTGGAACTGCAACCTATATCAATGTTAGAGTTACAAACAAACCCCTTTACTGAAGGAAACGCACGCTCCTATTTCTTCTTATAGGAGAAGCTATAGGAAAAGGAGGACGCTGAACACGCCACGCCACGCCACGGGTGAACAAAGCAATCTGCGCGTGAATGACGTGGCACGCATTTTATGCTCTCAGAACGTGCCCCTCGCCTCGGCACTTTCCGGCTGGGTCCTAATGCCCCTCGAATCAGACACGCTGATAAAGCGAGCACAGAGACAGAGTTCTCAAAGCGAGCACAGAAACAGAGTTCTCAAGGCGGCAAAAGTGTCTAGCCAAAGTGTCTACTGGCTACATCCACCCCCACTTTAAAACCCATCACTGTCCCGGTGAGGCCTACTCCTTACATAAAATTCGTCCCATGGCCCCCAACCCAAACATAGATCTCCAATGTTTGCTAGCAAGTACACTGCAGCCCTTATTCTTTCACCTAAGCGGACACTGATCGTGGTAAGTGGTGAAGGTTAGAGTGCTGATCTGCTGTCACCTGTAAATTTCGTTGAAGCTTAATCCCTGAGAAGGGCATACTGGCCACCGGCTGCTGATCCGGCCCACATACTACTGGAGAGGCTGGACTATCTAAGGGTTCACCAGGAGATACGGGTGGGAAATCTGGAGACACTGTTGGGGTTCCTATTAAAGTTGTAGAAGGCCCAGGAGGTGAATAAACATCCGAACTCAATGGCCACAGCGATTCTCTAGACTCCTGCTGAAAGAACGGCACTGCTACTACTATAATCCCCCATGCTTCTTCCTCTTCGCCGCCACCCTCTTGATCAGCTACTCCTGATGTATGATTAGACTCTATGTGACTAGTTACCGGCACAGGCTCTTGAACAGGGCCAATTGTAGCAACCCGTAATTCTGCCCGATTGATATTCACCTCCGGTCCTTCCCCCTGATAGGGACGAATGGCATATACCCGACCAATATCATCCAAACATCTAATTACCCTATACTTAGTAGGCCCCCATACGTCTTGAATCTTGTTACGGCCATGAACATGATTGCGCTGGTACACAACTGTGCCCACTGGAAGCAAAGCAACATTTTCTCTTGGCTGCTGCCGAGCTCTCTTAGCAGCTGCTCCTTCTAGATGTTGCTTTGTAATTTCATAGGCTAAGTTAATGTGTTCCTGATGTTGTTGCACCCACTCGCCTACTCCGTCCATAACATCTCCTCTAAGCGACCTAACAGAGCATCAACCGGCAAATAGGGTTTACGTCCAAACATAAGCTCATAAGGGGAATATCCAGTGGAGGAATGCACCGTGGTGTTTTAGGCAAACAACACTTGTGGCAAATGTTGGGGCCACCGGCGTTTCTTCTCCACAGGAAGAGTCCGCAACAGGTCATGCATGGTGCAGTTAAACCGCTCACATTGCCCATTTCCTTCAGGGTGGTAGGGCGTAGTACGACTCTTCTCCACCTCATACAGCTTACATAGACTCCGTATCAGGTCACTCTCAAAACTCCGCCCCTGATTGGAGTGAATGCGTTGAGGAATGCCATATACGTAAAACCACTTCTCAATGAGAACTCGAGCCACCGTCATAGCCCTTTGGTTAGATGTTGGGTAGGCCTGAGTTAATTTAGAAAAGACGTCAGTAACCACCAAAACATTTTCATATTCATTACTGGCCCGCTCTAGAATAGTAAAGTCCAAAGCCACAACTTCTAACGGCCGGGACGCAAGGAGAACCCCTGGAAATGTCCTCACCTTAGGCTGGACTGCCTTGGCCACCACACAACACTCACGCTGTTGGCACCATTGCTCCACATCTTTCCTAAGGTTTGGCCAATAACACCGTTCTTGTACCAGGCGAGTCGTCCTCTCGCATCCTTGATGTCCGTGCTCATTATGGAGAGCGGAGAGGACCTCGCTGTGGAGAGACTGTGGCAGCAACAGTTGCAAAACTTCCCGGGTCCCATCTGGTGGGTAAACTATCCGGTACAATACTCTCTCCCGGTCACGAATTTTCTTCCACTGACTCAGCAGCTCCCGAACCTCCACCCTCTCCTTCCCCCGCTCCCTCGCTACCGGGAGGTCCCCTTTTCTCCAATAATGCAAAAACGAGTCAATAATTGGGTCTGCTGCTTGCAACACCTGAAGATCCTTCCTCTCTCTCTGAACCACAATCAGCTGTCTGAAAGGACACTGGAACAGTAACCCCCGGGGTGATGTTTGAAATCTCAGCCAGAGATGTCGGAGCAGGTGAGCCTGGTAAACGAGATAAAGCATCAGCATTTCTAGTCCGGCGCTCCGGGCTGGTATTTTAGCTCAAAGTCAAAAAGTGCCAATTGAGCCACCCAGCGCTGTTCAACTGCCCCCAACTTAGCTGTTTGCAAATAGCTCAGTGGGTTGTTATCCGTGTACACTTTGTCCCCAGCAGATACTCTCTGAACTTCTCTGTTATAGACCATTTTAGAGCGAGCAATTCTAGCTTCATAGAGCTATAATTCAGCATATTCCGCTCTGACAGATGAAGCCCTCGGCTGGCAAATGCCACAGGCCTCCTCTTGCCCTGGTGTTCCTGGGACAAAACGGCCCCCAAACATTTTCTTTCTCTAGGTAAATATACATGACGTTCTGGTCTTTCAATCATTACGGAGGGGTGAGACACACTGGGCCCTACTGGGCTAGCCGCTGTTGCACCCTCCCCCACAGAATTAGCCTGTAAACGGTCATTATCTGTCTGCCGCTGTTGGACGTTCTGTTAACTGTTTAAGTTGATCCTCTACACTCAAACCCTCAGTAATAAATAAAAGGCAAGCGTTAAAACACCCCAACAAAAAAAGAACAACAAAAAAAAACTACGACTTCTACTGCCTAGTTACAACGTTCTCCACCAAGAAGAATCAGTTCCTCAAACAGAAGCAACCACTGTTTTCTTTCCAAGTACACAACTAAAACATGCAACCAATCAATGAGTTCTATAAACAGCTATGTCCCAGTTTAGATCCTGCCCAACAACGCCAAATGTGACCTTATCTGGTTTAGTTAAGTAACGACAACGCGACTCCCGATTTTAAGGGTGGGAGAACCCTCCTACTCTATCCACCACTAAACTCCCCACCGGTCCCTAAACAGGACAAGACCATACAGGACACAGCTATCATAGGCTCAGAAATACGGTTTTATTACACACAATACACAAGATACTGTTCGATACATTTGTTCCTAAATGGACGTTGAGTTAATAATTTCTTTGACTCAGAAACAAAGTCAGCGTCGACTCCGACTCACATGCATCAGACAATAAGTCTGGTCCAAATCTAATAATAGCATGTAGGCAGATACAATAACAAACAGTCCAAATACTATATAAACCAACCGAATCCCACAGCACAGTATATGGGCACAGAAATATACCAGTGTAGTATCTCCCCAGACCAGTAATATTAATACAATAAGGAGTTAAAGTCACCCAAGCACACAAATGTTCACATATCCCAAGGGTTTACAGCAAGAGGAAAACAACAAAGCAAACCAAATAACCAAACCAAAATAAAAAGAAACCCCTTAATTACTAGAAATACCCTAGCTTAGGGATAAATAATACACAGGTCCCGTAGCCCCTAGTCACTGTGGTAAGGACATTTAAACCAGGAACTAGGACACTGAGTTAGCATTTAGCTCCATATACAGGGCTAACCCCTCACTTAGGGGTGGAATAAAATTCCACTTGGAAAGAAAACAGTGGGAAACCCCGCTATGCACCCGTCCGCAGCCACCGCCCTCTAGTACAAGCCGCTCATTCCTAAAAGAAAGGCAGCCAGAGATTCGGAATTAAAAACAGGCAGCACAATACGATAAAATAACCCCACATCCCCCCAGTATGCTTGCTCAAAAGTTAGGAAGGCACATAGGCCACCAATAGGCCTACATCTGTACATCATGACTTAAAGAAAAGGAAAAAAATACCTTCTGTCGGGTTTGTCTAACCATAAGCCTCGTCTCAACTCGACCTACTTTTACTTCACGGTGGCTGGGCTCACACCCTCAGTGGAACTGCAACCTATATCAATGTCAGAGTTACAAACAAACCCCTTTACTGCAGGAAACGCACGCTCTTATTTCTTCTCACAGTCAATGAGTCCAATAAGCCTACCTTCTCAGTTGATAGCACCGAAGCTAGAGGAAAACGAGGACGCTGAACACGGCACCCCACGCCACGGGTGAACAAAGCAATCTGCGCATCTTCACCTGAGTGAATGACGCGGCACGCATTTTACGCTTTCAGCACTGGCCCCTCGTCTCGGCACTTTCCGGCTGGGTCCTAATGCCCCCCGAATCAGACACGCTGATAAAGTGAGCACAGAGACAGAGTTCTCAAAGCAAGCACAGAAACAGAGTTCTCAAGGCAGCAAAAGTGTCTAGCCAAAGTGTCTACTGGCTACATATAGTTCCCTGCTCCTTTTGTTCCCCACTACAGCATACCCTCACATACCTGGTTTTGTTCTTGTGTTCTGCGTCCTGTATTCTCATGTGTGATTTTGTGTATTAAAGCCCTTCCTATGAAGAGATGACTGCCTGCACTCGTCACTCCTTCGCCAACCGCATTTACTTGGACTCAATCGTGACAGAATGCTGTAGTCTTTACGAAGAACCCTCTTTTAATTCGGAGGATGAAGAGGATGATTTCACCTACGGCTGGATCAAACGGCCGTGGGAGACTCCCGGGGAATACCCGTCCGCTGGTGAGGAGGACGACTATTATTTCGGCGACCGGGTGGTACAACCACAGGTGGTGTAGCCCTCCGTTTGGTTGGAGGGGGAGGTTAGCTGGACTGGGGGCACGACCATCCAGTGGAACCGGCTGCCATAGATCCTGTGGTCCAACCGCTATCCTCCGGCTCCCGACGACGGAAGAAAAAGCTCCAGTCCATCCCGATGACTGCCCTGCCGCTCCAGTCCGTCCCGATGACTGCCCAGCCGCTCCAGTCCGTCCTGATGATGTCGCGGTTGTACCGGGCGGCCCCTCTACTGATTCGCTGCCAGTTCCCACACCGGGCAGCCCTTCAACTGACCAGCCACCGCTTCCCGCACCGGGCAGCCCATCAACTGACCAGCCGCCGGTTTCCGCACCGGGCACCCCCTCAACTGACCAGTCGCCGGTTCCTGCACTGGGCGGCCCCTCAACTGACCAGCCGCTGGTGTGTGAACCGGGTGGTCCCAAGTCGGAGTCTCTGCCGGTTTTCGCATCAGGCTTTTTTGCTATCCGCGGACCTTGAACTGGTCTACTCGTGCGTGACACTGGGTGGACATCTCACAGGGACTCAATTGTGACACTTAGGGGGGTTAATTTGTGGGTTCTAACTCAAAGTTCTTGTGCCGAGCGAGCAGGCGCACGCACACACACACACACACACACACACACACACTCTAAGGCAATGTTACTTCAAAAGTTTTAAATGCGGGAGGACATTTTCTCCTGTTCACACAAACTGAAAAAGGCTCCCGAACCACACTTCACTTCAACTAAGAGACAGGTGAACTTGTCATTAGGTACCTAGCAACCCAGCCTAGGCCAAATTAATGCTCCTTACTAATCCCTGGGTTGCCTTGGCACCCGTGCCCAGAGCTGCATACCCCCTAGGACTCAGAACGAACTTTGTTGCAGATGTAACTGTGTGGCCCAGACATGACATCATCATAACAATGTAGTTTTTCTCTATACGTGTGTTCTCTTGGAACGTAACCCCTGCAATAAGTGAAACTTGTGATGTTTTAATCAATGGTTATAAAGCCTGAACAACATGGCTCTGGATCATCGCTGAAGTTTTTGTTAAGACGATATGGCCTGAAATCAAGCATTGCTTATGTATCTGTACAAATATTAGAATGAAGGAAATATATATTTAAAAAATCATCATTGATTTTCAGAATAAAAAAATTAAAAAAGAATGTCAATAGATCAATAATTTCTTAGTGTCTGGGCACACTACTTTATACATACATAACTGAGAGCTACACTGGCTTAAATATCAGCTGACAACTTGATTTATGTCTTCATACAAAAACAGTACTAAAACTTCCAAATAGATTCATATTAAGAGTTACATAAACTACTGGAATAATGATCACGCTATGGCCAAAAGCCTATTCGTCAAGGTCAAAGCCTAAAATACAAATGCAGAAGAAGCAGCAGTGTATAATTTATACACCATATACACACAGTACACAGCGAAACAAAACAACATGCCTCCAGGGACATGGTGCAACACGAGAACAGAACAAAACACAATACCCCAAGTGCAGACAGAACAGAGGGGAGAGAGACCCTGAAGATCTTCTCAGCCGTCCTCACAATCCTCTGTTGGGTCTTGTGATCCAAAATCAGAATCAGAATCAGAATGAGAGAACTTTATTTATCCCGGAGGATATGTTACAATTCCCATTCTAGGCTGTGATGCAGCTGCAGAGAATGCTCTATGTAGAACATGGGAAAGACTGAGGGTGGAAGGTATGCTCTCCTCAGTCTCTGCAGGAATTAGAGACATTACTGGGCCTTCTTTGTGTGCATGGGTGCTGGACTTTCTCACTGGCAGATCTCAGGTGGTTAGGGTGGGAAGGTGGGTCTAACTCCCCACAAACATGGGAGTGCCACAAGGACAACGTCCTTCAGCTGAATGTCTGCAAGACCAAGGAGCTGGTGATGGACTTCAGAAGGAGACAGCAGCAAGACTACAAGCCCGTTGTCATGAACAGAGCTCCAGTGGAAAGGGTGCTGTCCTTCAAATATTTTGGTGTCCACATCTTCTCAGACCTGACATAGACTATTCACATTCATGTCCAGGCCAAAAGGGCCAGGCAGCACCTGTAGCATATTTGACAACTGAGGAAGTTGGGGTTTCTTCAGTGATCCTTAGGACTTTCTATTCAGATGCTGTGAAGAGCATCCTAAGTCATCACCTCCTGGTATGGGAATAGATGTGTTCAGGACTGAAAAGTCTGAATAGCCTGAAGAGTGATCAGTGTGGTAACACTGCTGCAGGTCTGCTCTCCCTTCCCTACAGGACATTTACGCCAGGAGTGGTAGGTCCAGAGCAACTCAGATCTCTGGACCCAGTAAACCCAATCAGGCAGAAGGTTCTGTACAATCTTGGCCAAAATAGAAACTAAAGAGGAGCTTCTATGCTCAGGCCATTTGAGTCCTAAATTAGAACATGCCTAATTCCTCTCATAGCATTACCTTAAGGGACTGATACAACACCTCATTTCACTTTCATTGTCATATTTCATATCATTCATTCTTATAATACATATATGTATGTCTTCATGATTTATTACTACATCACATGCTGCTACACTGTACATGCTGCTACACTACTCTGCTTGCATTAATCTGTTTACATTACTATGTGACTCTGGTCACATTACTCTGTTTACTCTTGTCACTCTGTTTACATTACTCTGGTCACTTTGTTTACATTACTGTATTTACATTGCTGTGCTAACATGGCACAATGCACTTTAGCATTCCATTTGCACATATGTAAATCTGTCAGACTGCTGCTACACCTTTAACTTGAAAAAACCCTTTTTGCTTACAAATTTACCTCAAACTTCAGAAATAAAGTCTTGAAGATGGAGCCTTCATGGATCATACTTGTTTGCCCTCAGTTAGACTGAGATCTGTGGACATTTAAAGGTGAATCAACATTCTGAACTCTATATCATGTTCCATATACCAGACTTTGTAACGGTTGGGCCATCACAGTCGCACAACACAACGGAGCCAGTCATCTGAGTATTAGGGGGATGACGGCTCAGGGCAGACAAGGGTATGCGTGAGTATGTGTGTGCGAATGGTCACAGGTAACTTGGCAAACCAGTTTGAGATTATGTTTAATGAGAGGAAGGTTGGGCTGCCTGGTGCCTGTGATGTGTCCAGCTGAATGAGTTCTCTAAATGATGAGTTGTGTGAATATGGCATTGTGTGATTGGTTGAGAATGAATGAGTCGCAGTGGAAAAGCCAGTCGATTCCTGGATTCTGTGCGGGATCACTCACATACCTGTGTGAAAGCGGAGAACGAGGAATTTCCAGCCAGACTGAGAAATGAAACCATATTGCCCTTGTGGAGCTCTGGTGGGAAGGGGTTCGTAGCAAAAACCAGAAACTGTATTGTCCCGTGTTTCTTTCATTCTCTATGAGCTTCCTACAGACCAGCCTGAGGCAGTTGAAGGGAAATCAGGGGTAGTGGAAGAGATGCTAAATGTTAAGTGAGTGAAGCTGAGAGCCTGTGGGAAAAGTAACAGCCAGAGGACGGTCCTCAAACGAGCAGAGTCTGTCACGGTTCGAGCAGTCTCCACCAGGAGGTTTGCTGGGGTTTTGTTTATTTATGGGTTGTAGGGACTCTTATTTTGAAAGCCCTGAGTGCTCCTGGCCTGTAAAATAGG
>JBBJLR010023436.1:0-13016 GCA_037577145.1 Brachypetersius gabonensis
ACATGTTTCTGTGGCAGATTTACACTTAATTTTTCTTTTTTATTTATGAAAATTAAGATGTAAGGTCTTAAAATGTATCTTGAACTGTTGCTCAGTTTTAGGTTTTTGAAGGTGCTGGAGGGCTTTTGTTCTTGAAAGTGGGAGGGAAAATTAAGCCAAATATTTAGATTAAGCGACTTTGAATTTTAAGAGCCAATTTCCATCAAATTCATAGCTGTGAGACGGACCAGCTCTAAGTCATCCTGCATCACACTGTGCACCTTTCTCTTGTCTTTTGTACAGTGCAGTTTGAAATCGTAGCCTCTTCCTTTGGGACTTTGCATCTAGGCTCTTGTAGTTTGACTTTTTTTTGTTGCCAAGCTTAACTGGATTTATTTGAAGGGGGGGGGGGGGCGGGGTCAGTAACTTAAAGTGCATTGACAGCCTCTGATATGGGTTGTATTTTTTTGTTTTCCATGCTAAACCCCAGCCACATCTTTACACCACAGTCACTATCAACTACTGTAATCAGCTGGAGAACCACTTGATCTTGCTTCTCCAGACAATACTATTGCCTGGACTACCTCAAGTCAACCAATTGAACCCTTTTGGGATTATAGAATATGTAAACTCCCCCAACAACTGCACCCTTTTGTAGCAGCTTGTGAGAATCGACAAGCTTTACAGAACAAAAATCCAATTCAACTTAATGAGAATTTATAGTATACAAACCAGTTTTGTTAGAATTTAGTATTTAGAGTGTTTTTTTTACTTTAGTTTGTGTTTGTATGTGTGGAAGGTATTAGTAGTAGTTAAACTATGCCTCAGTATGATAGTATCTGCCCTAGAAAACATGTATATTATTAGATTTGCAACAGTGTACTGATTTCCAGGTTAGCATCACCTAGTGACAATAAACACTTGCAGGTTTGAAACTCCTGTACGTATGAGTTTTTAAAGCTGTAGGGTGGTGAGATCCAACCGTAGTACATTTTTGTATTAAAAACAGATTAAATAGTTGCAGAAATATGGCTTTTGAGCCTTGTTGGTTGAACATGCTCAGTCAGATATTGTTTTAAAGAAAAAAGCAATTTTTCCTTAAACCACAGCTTTAGGTTTTAGACACTGAACACAGCCACTCTGCTTACACTCTTATCCACAGAGATGGCAACGCAAGTGCATGTAATTCTCATTTATGTTAAATAAAAGTTAAAGCAAAGGGACCCTCCCCAACCCTTCAAACCCATTTTAACAGTTTGCTGCAGATTATTTACACACAGTTATCTAAATAAGACGGTTCTGTTACCAGCACATACTGGACTTAAACCTAAACCAAATATTTCTCGTTATATTAAATTAGATTTGTGTAAACGTTCTGCAATCCTTGTCTGATTTTGCAGCACCTGTTACAAAAGAACATGTGGGTCAGTTGTTGTACCACATATACCTGAAAGAGTTAAGAGGTGGATTCAGGCATTAGTGTCTTGATTGCACATATAATAGTCCTGGTCTGTCTATGTAATGTCTGAGCCACTTTCTAGCCCACCCAGCTCCACAGTGTCAAACAAACGGTCATGCTAGTAAATGGTAGATTGCTGAACAAGGCACTCTTCATAAAATCTTAAAGAAGGTGATGTTACTTTTGGTTGAATGAACAAAAAAATAAAAAAAAGTCGTATGTTATATACAGTTGCTACAATGAGATGCTGTGCAGTTGCTATTGGTATAAATAAGTAAAGCTTTTTGAAACTAGTCTCTGAATCTGATTTATATAAATTTCCAATCTGGCCTTCTATCTGATGGTATACATGCAGCAAAAACACCATGTTCACCAAGTAACATGTTGGGAAGTACTGATTGTGTAATTTTTAGAACTTGGTAATATTCATTTAAAATTTACTATATAAATATGTATATATATAATATATATAAATACTATATTACTGTGTTCATTTACACAATACGCTTCTACTGTTTTTGTTCCTATCATGTAGTTTGAATAGGACAGCTGCTCATCATATTTTTTGTAAATTAATGCTTCTTCTCTTTAGAGAGTTTTAAAGCAGTCCATCCTCTCTTTCGCGCTCCTTTTAGGCAGTTCATAACTACTGACTGAACATGCAAAATCTATGATTTTCTAAAAATGTCTATGAACATAAAATTCCTGAGCCACAAGAATCTCAGATGGTGTAGTTAGAAACGTTTGACCCTCATGTGAAAGTAGCCAAACATGGCCAGTCTCTGTCAAATTCAAAGATCGATAATCTTATTTCAATTTTGGGTGATTTTGCCAAAAGAGAGTATAGCACTGGATGTTTGAACTAACCCCAAAAAAACGTTGTCACCTCAACTGTGGTCTCTTATATCTAGGGCTGTAACGATACACCAAACCCATGATTCAGTTCGTATCACGATTCTTTAGGGGGGCTGGGTACTGATTAGTTTAGAGTCTTCCTTATGTTTACCACAGAATTAAGAATCAATAAATGCTTTGACGCCGCTTCTTTTGCATTCAATCTGTATGGAAGACCCCAAGAAATCGCTACAGGCTATTTAGCACCAATCATGGTGTAAAAAATGGTTTTATTAGGAGGTGTACCACCCACGGGTCGGCCCCCTAGTGGTGAAAGCTAACGGATGTGGTAGCATTGGATCTGGATGGGAACTCTGGGCGTTGAAAGGGCGGGTTCATGGGTCTGACTGTCGCATATCGTTACAGCCCTAATATTTACGATAATTTCCGAGGTCTCAAACTGAAGTGGGCAGTATATTCTTACAGACACTAGACCAGTGGTCACCAACTCTGTTCCTAGTGATCTAATCACAATCCTCTACGCCCACTCTGGCTGTCAAACCATCAAAAGTCCTGATTGACTGGAGCAATAAATATGGGGGCCAAAACCCTCGCGTTTCACAGGGCTTACATTCCAGGAGTCCCCGCGTATAGTGAAAACCCGTTGTTGTATTTTGGTTTAAAAAATTGCCTATTTTTATAGTGTAAACTCTAAATCTGCCTCCAAATCTGCTTCCAGAACAAGGAAAGGTATTCGCCTCTTTTAAATAAAATTTTCCCCGCAGAGAAATGCAACTCTGAAGGTTGTGAGACAAAAGTTTTGGGACACCACGGCGAGGTGAACGGTTTTGGGCACATAAGCCCTCATCTCTTTGGGCTAAAAATTTGCGTGTGACTGAATCCACGACTCCAGATCCGTGTAAAACTGGAGTGTTACTATAATTCTATTTTCCAAAGCATGTTACCATACAAATAACAACGAATCATGATAAAATGTTAATTGATTTTGTGTAGAATTTCTCTTCAAGGCTATAGATGGCAATGCTCTGTCTCTCACCATATGGCTGAAAGAAGTCGCCCCCCCCCCACACTCCCCCCAGGGTAGTACAGCCTGCGATGCACTGCTAATAAGATGTTTACTCTATGCACTGAACACATCGATAATATGATGGACAGTTAGGTCAAGTTAAAGGAACACTTCTGATCTACAAGACTGGGCAACAGGCTGTAAAGGCTGCAGCATCATCCCAAGGTGATTCACTGTTGTTGGGGGAAAAAAGCCTCTTGACGCTCTTGAAGATTGAGTGATGAGATGGTAAACACATTTCTTGCATTCTTAAAAGGACTCGAGCTTAACATTTGCAAATCACATAAATGTAATATTTGTTTATTTTAAGCTTCGTATCTCATATACAGACTTCAGTCTGAAGGCATGAATTTGAAAAGCAAGACAAATGGAGGGTTCTAGGCCTGTGTTGCTTTTTTATTTATTGTCTAGCCAAGAACAAGACTGTTAGTCACAATAGCAATGCAATCAAGGGTTATAAGCAATTGTTTGTAAAGCCTCTATTTTTTGTTACAGCTCAGAAGTATCACCTGTTTTTGGTTTGTTTTTTTTTTAGCTTTTTCTGACTCATACTATGTACTGTACTAGTGGTGTTATAAATTTTGTACAGGCTAATGCAGGTTTCTCCATTTATATCCTTTATAAAATGCCATTGTTGTTTTGGATTGTTGCTTTTACTTTAACCAGTGCTTAAGGCATCACACAATGTAAATTTGAGAAGTCCCACATACGTGACAGTGGACAATAAAAGCCCATCCTAGTAGTTCATTCTCCACGGTTGAGCCTGGCAATAGACATTTTATTACCATCATTAAAACCACCAGCGTTATTGAGTTTTGTGGAGCTCTGATGCTTTGGTGACTGATGGTAATCGTTTTGGAAAGAGAGTAATTGTATGGAAAATGCTTTTTTTTTTTTTGTAAGTTATTCGTCATTAAAGTAAGCAGTTGTCCTTAAAATATGATTAGATATCTATTATTTGCCCTGAATTCATCTCCTTTTTAATGCATTTTATGTTTTTCTACAATAATCAAGGATCCTGAACCCAAGCACACCTTTTTAGGAGGTGACATTTCCATTGAGAGTCTAATAAAAGACTGAATAACAGACAAAATAACTTTCACTTCTTACAGTTTACTGACACATTGGAACCTGTGTGTCTAGTAAAGTCACTTTCTTTTGTTTGATGTCATATATTTGTTTTTGCACAGGTTTTAAACCCTCATTTAGAGCTTGGAGGGATGATCTTTATATTGCCTTATATAGACGTTCTCAGTTGGAAATGTCACCTGTACCTGTTCAGTAATAGGAGCCTTTTTTTTATAAGAGTATAATGTGGATCCTTCATCCTCACCTTGCCTTTTTTTTGTTTGCCTAACTCGGTATTGGCTGATACAGAGACTGCCTCATGACAAATTTCAAATAAATAAATGAATACATGTGATTCTCTTTTCTTTTCCACTTTGTTGACTGTTTAAACATTGATCAGCCATAATATTTGTGTATTTATTTCATATTTGTTTGATCTAAATAAATAGAACGCAGAGTTTCGACTCATTGCAGCAGATCGGGTCACATTTCTCAAGTGTTGAGTTTAGAATAAAAGTATTTGAACCTAAACTGTATGATGTAACTGTAAATAACAAGGAATTTAAAAACGTAGTTTTCATGGGTTTCAATATTATTGATATTATGGAGGATATTGTTGATATGGAGTATATTGTTGATATTACGGAGCACATTGTTGATATTACGGAGCGTATTGTTGATATTACGGAGCGTATTATTGATATTACGGAGTGTATGGTTGATATTACGGAGTGTATGGTTGATATTACGGAGTGTATGGTTGATATTACGGAGTGTATTATTGATATTACGGAGGGTGTTATTGATATTACGGAGTGTATTATTGATATTACGGAGTGTGTTATTGATATAACGGAGTATATTGTTGATATTACGGAGGTTGTTATTGATATTACGGAGCGTATTATTGATATTACGGAGCGTGTTATTATTACGGAGGGTATTATTGATATTATGGAGATATTATTGATATTATGGAGATATTATTGATATATTTAATAAGTTGGAGGCCTGGTGGTTAGAGAGTTGCCCCTGCGATAAGAAAGTTGTAAGTTTGAATCCCAAGACTGACAATGGCACCACTGAAGAACCCTTGAGCAAAGAACAGTCCTCACAGGCTGCGTTGCTGATGAATGGATTAAATGCGGAGGAAGACTTCTACATTATTCCTGCTGTGTTGTGACTATAAGGGCCCCTTCATTTTACACCTACCGTATAAAATATAACGACCTAGTCCAACATGCAGAATCTGTCTTAAAAGCTGCATTATTACTTTAATGATAACTTTGGCTTGTTGCCCTCATAAATGGGATGCAGGTCTGTCAGTAAGTGTCATAGAAAAGTGTTAATAATGGCCACATTTCTATCTCCACTATGAAGAAATCAGTTTCTCTACAGTGCTCTGAAAGTGGAGAAAACACTCTTCATGACCTTGTTTACATAACAATCAAATTCTACATGAAAGATGGTGGAGAGAGGATAAAGCACCCCCCACACAAACCCCTCCTTAGGATAAGAGGTTGGATAATGAATCATGATATATCAGGATAAGGAGAAAACAGAACCCTTGGGTTTTTTATGCACATATGAAAATGTTTCAATGGTAAAAAATAATTTCCAGAGTGATTTTGAGGGTGCTATGACCTCCCACAATGCATCAGTTGTGATTGGTTGCGTATCATTATTAACGTTGGCTAGTGTAATTGGTGGATGTTGGGCCCTGGAGAAGTGAAGTGGCCCCTTAACCCATTCATTTACATTCACGACATTTAGCTGAGGCTCTTATCCAGAGCGACGTACATCAGTGCTCAAGTTGACAACTGTTTCTTAAACCTGTGAAGAAGCTTAAATTCACATCCACTATTTAACTAAAATACTGCACATTCAGTGCATCTGTCAAATAATACTTGAACAACAGGTATTATTAGTCAGAAAAGACGAGATTAAGGACGTTTTTTTTTTTAAACAAGCAGCAGAATGAGAGACACAGTTGCCAAGGTGCTCCTTGAAGAGGCGGGTCTTGAAGAGGCGGGTCTTGAAGAGGTGGGTCTTCAGGTGACGCTTGTAGACAGTGAGGGACTCCGGATCTGATTTGTAGAAGGAATTTGTTCCACCACTAGGGGGCGAGACTGAGAAGAGTCTTGATGCAGGTCTTCCTCTTCTTTTGAGCAGTGGAGGCTTGAGACGAGAAGTGACATGTTTGATCAATGCTGTTCTGTTTGGGGGTGCAAGTCCATTCTTGGCCTTGAAAGCAAGTGTTGAGAACTTGGACTGAACTTTTTGCTATTCTTGTTATTCTTGTTATATTTTTTTATTTACTAAAAACTTTCTAAACTTTAAAATGTCTAAGGCAGTGCTTGTCTCTCCCTGTACAGTATGGACCCACTTAGCACCAGCTGTTTGCCTGTAGACCAGTGGTTCCCACCTTGGTGTCCGTGTCCCCCTTGGGTGGGCGCTAGAGATCGCAGGGTGGGTGCACAGTTTTGTCTGCACTGAGGTTACCAAAAATATATTTGTACACATTAAATTCATAAAATCCCAATGTCTGAGAAAATAAAATAAATAAAAGTACCGGTTGTACACCAGTAGCAAAGAAAACAAGGCACTATCTCGAGAGTTACCTTGATTTTGGTTTTACTGAAGGACAGGACAGTCTGTCTTTATTCCTTATGTAAGGTGTGTGTGTGTATGAGTATAAGAACAAAAACCTACAACCCCTGTTTATTTTTTGCAGATAAAAGTTTGTAATTAATCACTTTATTCTTTTTGATCGTCTATGCGGGTCTGAGTTGGGGGGGCCTGGCTTGTCTTAGACACAGGCAAAAGGGGCTTCAAGGAAAACAGGTTGGGAACCACTGCTGTAGAGTTCTGTCTGTGGACAGCGCCTCATCATCAGACTCTGACCCCATCAATGGGATGACCATCTTCTCTGCTGGATCTGATTCTACCCCCCTCTGGGGAGCTGTCACTCAGGTCCTCTGTGCTGTATCTCACTCAGCTCTCACTCGCCTCGTCCCTTTCTGCTTTAGGCAGACACCTGAGGTCCTTGAATCAGGTATACAGTAATCCCCCGCTTTTCACTGGGGTTACGTTCCAAGAGCACCCACGTATATTGAAAAAACGTGTTGAGTTTTGGTTTTAAATAAATGCCTAAATGCTTATTTTTATAGTGTAAACTCTAAAAATACCCCCAAATCTGCTCCCAGAACACTTTAATTTCATTTTTTTCATTTAATGCATTACCCTTAAAGAAAATGTAAATACATTGAGATCATTAGAAAAGCTGGCTTGCAGGCTTCTTCGTCTTTTTATGGTGGTTGACAACTTTTCAGTTCAGTTCTCAAAAAAAACCAGGCGGCGGATATTTGCAGTTTCCGCGTTATTGTGGGGATTTACAAGTAAAAGTGACTGAATCCGACTTCTGCGTAAAATAGTCCTGTCGCACTGTTGAAGTGCACTACATAGGCAAAATCAACATCTGAGATCTCCATTTTATGCAAGCAGGAGCACTGAGGCGTACAGAGAGAAAGTGTAATGACTGACGGACTGGTGGAGAACCAATAACCTCACTCTGAACCAAAAAGAGACGCTTCTTGACTCAGAATCACACGAACACACTGCTGAGCATCAACAGCTCCTCAGTGGAGATCATCCAGAGCACCAAGCTGGTGTTCACATCACATTGACCCTCAGCACCAGCTACATCACCAAGAAGGTCCAGTAGTGTCTCTTCTTCCTGCGTAGACTAAAGAAAGCCCCCCCACACGTCTTCATCACGCGCTACAGAGGAACTCCTAACCTTAGCAAGAGCCACCTACCTACCATTTAATTTTTTAATTATCTACTTTATATTTGCTCTTGAAAATAAAAAGTAGATAAAGTAGATTGCATTTTTTTTACTCATTTTCAAATATTTTACTAAACGATTTGTATCTATCCATTATCCCTCTATAATTTTCTATCACATTTTTCAATTAAAATCTTTTTACATGTTGGAGTGTTCTTGTTGCATTTAACCAATTAATTTGTTTAATCTTTTATTAATATATATTTTCTTTTTTTTTAAAAAAAGGATGAATATGAAAAAAATTAAGAATTTTATTTTGGCTAACTTTTAATTTGAAATCAAAATGGGTACCGACAGGAAGTGATCCAGTCATGACCCCACCTTGAGGAAAACCACGCCCAAAAATCACAGAAAATATAATACAGGCCTCGATCTTTGAAGAAGCCTCACAGATGCGAAACTTCAGGACACTTAAAGGAGAACTTCCTCACTCTTTCCTAGTTTCTTTTTAATTAATGAGATTCTTAGAAATTAGTTTTAACCAAGAGATCTAAATAAAGTTAAACCCTCCCCCTTTTTTTGGATTGTTTACCACTTGGACTCTGGTGGAACAACTGGAACCAAGTCATTGTCCACCAACCAGGCCGGCACAGACAATGGATCATCATTCTGGGAATAACTTTAATTTATTTTAATAGATTTTTTTCTCTCGGGAGATTCTTTATTTCCAGATGTTTGATTCACCTCCGGCCTGAACTCTTTGGGACTGGCTTGGGAAACTGTGGGAGTCTCCAACGAGGGCCCAACCTTACGGAGAACCCTGGACTTTGGACCTCCAACGGGACTAAACAAGGAAACATTAGTACCAGGGTAAGATTGATTGATAAAAACATCCTTGTGTTGTTTTATTTTTGTTTTATTTATTTATATGTGACCCGATCTGCTGTAATGAGTCAGAACTCTGCGCTCTATTTATTTAGATACGGGCCGATTATGTTGAAAATCATCAAAAATATCGAGTTTTCTTTTTTGGTGTTATATGAAAGAAAAGTTTTTAGTAAAATGAAGAAGTTAAATTAAATCTGGGAAACTTTAAAATGATTAAACTTAAAACTAGGTTCAGTGTGTTGGAAGATCAGCTTGTAAAGATGAGGCCGATACAGACACAACGTCAAAAACTGCTTTTAACAGACAAGAAGTCATATTTTAGATTGGTACTGATGACCCACCACCTGGAAATAGCAGACAACTCGTTACAGACGGAGACTGTTCCAGCGGGTACGTCTAAACCAGCAAAGAAATTATTTTCTGGGTTCTCCTTTAGCTCCTGCAGAGCCTGACTCTGGGGACTGGGAGGATCCATCGGGCGACACCTCTGTAAAGCTGAAACGGATTAGAATGAAAGACTATAATAAAGATAAAATTTCTCCAAACTACATCTTATCTGAACCCATATCTTCGGAATGCACTAATGTGGTGGAGAATTGTTCTCGTTACGGTCCCAGGATGATGGACTGGTAACGATTCATTCTGAAAATAAACCATATCGACACATTAATACAGACAGAAAATTACAAGACTGGTCAGTTTTTGTTCACAAGCTGATGGTGTTCTTGGGAGACTCTAATTTAAAGTTGTATTCGTCAAATTAAAGGGAATCTAATTCAGCTGGACATCTACCTAGGGGGCAAATTTCAGGCATATTGAACACAATCAAAACACACAAAGTGTTTTAAGCGGTAGGTCTTAACAACAAGCTACAACAGCCACACAAAACGGCCATTAAACAGTTGCAGGGCGAGTGGGGGGCAGCTAAGAAAACCGTCCCAAATGCTACAGTATACACACAAATAATTACATTTTCTGACAACTAACCTGTACAACAACAACAACATAACTTTAACATTATTATTCAATACATTCAAGGCAAGGTGAGCGGTTTTCGGGTCGTTGGAAAGAGTGTGAGTTATAAATGAATAATTCCATGAAATGATCATTGTCTCGAGGCTCTGAGGGAAGTCTAAAGTCACAAGTCTTTGTTTGTGCGACTTAAGTGCGACTCGAGTCTGAATCTCTGATGCAAACACATGAGATCAACAGAACTAATTATGGGTCTTTTCATACAGATGAATCCATTTAAGGTGCAGAACCTAAACAAATTTAAAAAATGCAATAATAAAATGACTACTCCATGCGTCATCAAAAATGAAACTGGACAAGATGGGGAAATTGCCTTTAATGCATGGATTCAGCAATGTTACCGTCCTGCTTCATTCAGCTGAGGTTTGCTTAGTTGTGCTTTTGCTGTGCCTACATAGTGAGCCTCTGTATTTATTTTCTGTATAATGTGTGCTACACAAGGCATGTGGTCGAGAGGTAGACTCCTTGCTGCTGTAATCATATTGTGAGTGCTATCATATCCTATCATGGTGACCTTGTCCATTATCTTCCACTCCTTGCAACAGGACACTGGCTCGTGCTTCAGCAGAGCGCCTTTTCTCTCTTTTCTCGTTCTACAGTGAATGAGTGCAGTTGCCATTCATCATTGATTAGGTGTGCCGAAGTAGTAATGACTGCTCACTGATGTCCACTGAACCAGAATCTCTTTATTTACATTTTACATTTACAGCATTTCTCAGATGCTTTTATCCAAAGCGACTTCCATTCCATAACTACAGGGGACAGTCTCCCTGAAGCAACTTGGGGTTAAGGGTCTTCCCCAGGGACCCAGTGGTGGTATGCTGAAGGTAGGATTCGAACCCATGACCTCATGGTCCGGAAGCAAGTATCCTACCCACTGAGCCCCTCCACCTTTATTGTCATTGTAGCAGCTGTACAATGAAATTTAATGGTGAAATGTACAGATGTGCAAATGTGAGGAACATACGTATTTGAACACCCTGCGATTTTGCAAGTTCTCCCAGTTAGAAATCATGGAGGGTCTGAAATTCACACTGTAGGTGCATCATTCCCACTGTGAGAGACAGAATGTAAAAATCAGGAAATCACATTGTATGATTTGTGAAGAATGTATTTGTATTGCACTGCTGCACATAAGTATTTGAAAACCTGGCAATCAGCAAGAATTCTGGCTCTCAGAGACTGTTCCTCTGCCTTTAAGAGTCCAGCTCTACTCCATTCAGTAATCCTGATTAAAGACACCTGTCCACCCCCACAGTCAGTCAGACTCATGGGCAAGACCACAGAGCTGTCCAAAGACCCCAGAGACAAAACTGTGGACCTGCACAAGGCTGGAAAGGGCTACGGGGCAATTGTCAAGCAGTTTGGTGAAAATAGATCAACTGTTGGATCAACTGTCAGAAAATTGAAGAGCCTAAAGACGACTGTCAGTCTCCCTCGGACTGGGGCTCCATGCAATGTGATTTTTACATTCTGTCTCCCACAGTGGAAATGATGCACCTACAATGTGAATTTCAGACCCTTCCATGATTTCTAAGTGGGAGAACTTGCAAAATCACAGGGTGTTCAAATACTTATGTTCCTCACTGTATGTTTCTAGAACGCAGAATATTTCTGGAATATGGCAAGTATGTTCAAGTAAAAAAAGTATAGACATTTAAATTTGGAAGACTATTATAATATTTCTAGGACTATTATAAATATGCTGCATAAGCTGTTAAAAAGGAACATGTAAACATATGGAAATGTAAACGTATATAAACATTAGGGCTGTAACGGTACATGTATTTGTACAGAACCGTCACGGTTCGGTACATGGTGTCTCTTGGAGAATACACGGTACGACGGAGAAGACGTGATTGAAGTAATACGGAATCACAGTGGGACCAAAAAGCGCAAGTAAATCATAAACCTGAGTCGTGTGGTGCAATAGTGCTACCTACTGGCGTAACACTTCTGCTGCCCTGTGTTTACTGGTTAATACACTGCTGTTTATTTAAAATAAACGAAAACAAACCAAGCCTCATTCTTTAGAACTTTTTGTTGCTTAACTTTGCTGTATCGTGAACCGTACCGAACCGTGACCCCAAAACCGAGGTACGTACCGAACCGTGACCCCAAAACCGAGGTACGTACCGAACCGTGACATCTGTGTATCGTTACACCCCTAGTAAACAGATGATGGTTTGTAATGATAAGTTGCACTGGCTGAAGGGCAGAAATGTTTCTGAATCTGTTTGTCTTTGTCTTTATGGACCTAAAACAGTTTGTGACCAGGGTGAGGTGTGTCTTGTATAATTCCCTGAGTTTGTGCTAACTGCTCCACTTTCACTGCAATACTGTTCATTCATTCTAGTCACAAAACCTCCCCTCGAAGTTGGCTTGTGTGTGATGGGTCATCTGAGGCGATCTGAAAGCTCTGAAGCGCCTGGTCCTCAACAGTGCTGATGGGTCTGCAGCAGCCCATTTAACAATTGCATTATTTAGGCTAGTGTCGCTTAGAGCACAGCCAGGGCTAGTCTGTGAACAAACAGTGCTAACATCAGCAAAAACATGTGATGCTTTGGTGGACGGCCCACATCACTGCTCACACCTGGAAGCTTTTAAAGCAAAAAAGCTGTTCAGCACACTGAGGGACGTCTGCTCAGAGGTGGTGTACCTTTCAGAAAATAATCCAGGTAGGCATCCATGCTGGGATTAGAGGGGACACTGGGGTCAAACTAGATAAAATAATACATTTGCATTTAAAAAAAAAAGTGTTAAGGTACCAATAAGGTTCTACCTCAAGACTTTTGTCTGTTATAGCTATGTCACCTTACTACAATCTTGCTCATTTTGCACCATATTTTTATATTTTATATATTATATGTATAATTGTATTT